>VWZW01002955.1:0-130649 GCA_013397115.1 Edolisoma coerulescens | reverse complement strand
GATGTGGGTGGGACAGAGGGGACAGCTGGAACTGGGATGGGGATACCTCGAGCGTGGTGACACCGGCAGCTGTAAGCAACGCCCCTGCATCCGCTTCGTGCTCTGTGCGTCCCGGTTTCTGTTCTGTGTTTTAATAAATCCTTTGGGAAGGACTCAGTGGAGTCTGGTAGGGGAAGGGATGGTGGGCTGGCCTTGGAGGGGCCTGGTCACAGTCTTGGTACCCCTGTTGTCCTGCACATGTGTCCACACACACACACACACACACAGAGGTGTCCACAGAAACAGACACAGATGTCTACACACACACACACACACACACACAGAGATGTGTGTGCATGGAGACACAGGGACACACACATGGACACAGACGGACATGAGAATGTTGTGTGTATCTGCACAGATACTGTAATCTCTGCATGAGTGCACGTACACGTACATGTCTATGTCACCCTCACACATGTATGTACCTCTTCATATATAGCATATGTAGATCTGTGTACACACACGTGTAGATATACACAGAACTAAGTTTTAGATCTATGTGTGCATATATCTTTATGTGAGCATACACAGCTGTAAATACTGATTTATTTAGGTACTGCTCTGTGGGTGTGTATCTGTACATACACACTTGTATATTATACATGTCTGTATAATGTATCTGTGGTTTTAATACATGTGTATTTATGTACATATATACTTGTGAGTGTGTAGACACAGCTATGGGTAGGTAACATATATGTACATAGGATACATCTATACGTGGTATGGATGTATAGAATTATATTTACAGAGGTATATATACACATACATGTATCTGTGTATGTAAGAATACACATAAATGTGTATTTGTAATTTGAACATATGTACTTGCATACTTACACATGTCTATATATCTACACCTCTCTGTATCTCCACATCTGTATCTCTGTATGGCTATATAGGTGTGTTGATCTGTGTGTAAATGTACAGACACACATGTATTTGTAATTTTTATATATTTATACCTAAGTGTAGATATAGGTAAAGGTGTATAGCTATCCTAGACAGAGATAGTATACATGTGTATATACACGCAGACACATAGGTATTTGTCATTTCACACATATATCTGAGTGTGTTTCTATTTGCACACAAACACTGATGTTCTGTAGACAGATGTACAGTATAGATAAAGCAGTATAGGTGTAGCTGCAGGTAAATCCATGTACCTAAAGGTGTAGGGGTGTGGATGTGGGAGGTGTGCACACAGACTCTGAACCATATACAGAGGGGAGCTCTGATGTCATGAGTGGGTCAGGAGAGACCCCCCCCCGTGTTTGTACAGACACATTTATGGTGGGGCTGTAGGTGCAGCCACGGCTACACAGCAGATAAACACACGTGCATTGTGCACAGAGCTCACACACAGACACACATTGTGCACAGAGCTCACACATGCTTCACAGACGTCTCACAGTGCGCAGAGCTCACACATACAGTGCACAGAGCTCTCACAGTGCAGAGCTCAGTGCACAGAGCTCACAGTGCACAGAGCTCACACGCACGGTGCAGAGCTAACAGAGTGCAAAGAGCTGACACACATACACACTGCACAGAGCTCACAAAGAGCTCACACACAGTGCACAGAGCTCTCTCAGTGCAGAGCTCAGTGCACAGAGCTCACACACTTCCGAGAGCTCACAGAGTGCAGAGCTCACACACAGAGTGCGCAGAGCTCACACAGAGTGCAGAGCTCAGAGTGCGAAGAGCTCACGCACATACACAGTGCAGAGCTCTCACACACAGTGCAGTCCTCACACACACGCAATACAGAGCTCAAACACACACAGTGCAGAGCTCATACACATGCCCAGAGTGCACCGTTCGCACAGTGCACAGAGCTCTCACACACACTGCAGAGCTCACTGGGCAGAGCTCACATACAGTGCACAGAGCTCACACACACTGCAGAGGTGAGGGTTTGCAATATATACATACATTTACAGTTTTTATGTATGTACAGAGAGAGGAAACTTTGTGTATAAATGTATGTGGATATGGATACATAGATAGAGGTATTGGCAAAAATGTTTGTTCGGCACAGAGTACGCAGAGCTATAAAGAGATAGAGACATTAGCTATAGTTATATTGTTCTCTCTATAGCTTTATGTATCATCTCTCTGTATCTATCATACATGTATCCATATATATATAGCTATAGCTAGACATACAGCTATATATATATGTAGCTATAGCTATAACTAAATTACAAATACCTCTGTGTCCATGTGTATATATGGCATATGTTTATAGATGTATGGAGATGAGTGTACAGTTACAGAGCTGGGTATGGATATAGATACATCTACACATATATCTGTATATACACACATTTATGTACATACCTGTAATTTTCGTGTGTGCATATATCCATACAAACATGGATGCTGCTATAGCAATATATTTACATGGATATGTACACATCTATATATTACATGTATGGATCAATACATAAAGCTATGTATGTCTGTATATACACAAGCACACACGTGTCCACATGTGTGTGTTTATATACATTATATATGTAATCTTCAGACGTGTGGGTACACATCTACATACAGGTACCTATATATGTAAATACATACTGATCTCTCAGAGACTGACAGGGATAGAGGTGGAGGTAGTGCTACATCTGTATCTACATCTGTCCGTGTGCGACCGTGTGAGTGTGTGTTTGTGTCTGCACACACCCCTGTAATGGGTGTATGTGGGCGCACGTCTAGAGGCTTTCAGTAGCTTTGTGCAGATACAGCTGAAGGCGCGTGTGGGCTGTGTTCCCCTCCAGCTGCTGTCTGCGAATGCATGCGTCTGTATGTCCCTGCATGTCTGTGTGTCCCTGCGTCTGCACGTGTCCACGCACACACACACACACACACACTCGCACACTTGCCCACGCACGCTCCCCCAGCCCGGCCCGGCCCCTCCCCGCAGCAGAGCCCTGCTCCGTGCTNGGGCGGCCGGGCAGCTCGGGGCTCGCCTCCCGCCAGCCGTCCCTGCGCCGCAGAGCCAGGCCGGGCGGCTGTGGCGCCATGTCCGGGGCAGCGCAGGCGGGAGCGCTGGCTCTCGGCGCTCGCGGTGCAAATCACACTCTCCACTTTTCTCCAACAAAGCGTAAGCAAGCGAACGGGCGGCGAGGGCTGCGCGGTGGGCGGCGCGCTCGGGCGTGCNCTACATACAGGTACCTATATATGTAAATACATACTGATCTCTCAGAGACTGACAGGGATAGAGGTGGAGGTAGTGCTACATCTGTATCTACATCTGTCCGTGTGCGACCGTGTGAGTGTGTGTTTGTGTCTGCACACACCCCTGTAATGGGTGTATGTGGGCGCACGTCTAGAGGCTTTCAGTAGCTTTGTGCAGATACAGCTGAAGGCGCGTGTGGGCTGTGTTCCCCTCCAGCTGCTGTCTGCGAATGCATGCGTCTGTATGTCCCTGCATGTCTGTGTGTCCCTGCGTCTGCACGTGTCCACGCACACACACACACACACACACTCGCACACTTGCCCACGCACGCTCCCCCAGCCCGGCCCGGCCCCTCCCCGCAGCAGAGCCCTGCTCCGTGCTCGGCCGGGGCAGCCCAGGCTCTTCCCGCAGAGAGCTCCCTCCCTGTCACCGTCCCCCCCAGCCCCTTCCCCGGGAGCCGGTGCTCGCCGGGAACCGCAGCCCTGCGGTGCCGGTGCCGCGCTGGAGGTGCGGGCGGCGCAGGGCAGAGGCGAGGGCCGGGCGCAAGCTGGGGAACAGCTTCGTGTTGTCGGCCTCGTGGGCGTACAGCACCGCGTGCACCCCGCGCCCGCCGCCTCCGGCNGGGCGGCGCGCTCGGGCGTGCTTAGGATCTGTAGTCCTTCTTGCTGTATGGTTTGTTGCCCAGGATGCTATCGATCTCGTGGACGATGGAAGACGACAGCTTTGGAAGGACCTGCGGGGGACGGGGGCAATGCTGGGAGTTGGGATTGTGACCCTGGTGCTCACGGGAGGATGCTCACCGCCTCCACCCCGCCACATTCGTGCCACAAGCCCCAGCCTGCCGGCTGGGTGACCCAGTTAGGGAGAGCCTGAGTCAGGCCCGACCCTGCCCCCTCAGCCCAGCAAAGCCTCGTCTCTGCTTCTCGCCTTCATGACAAGCAAAACCTGTCATGGAGCTGGGTTTGCAACCCCCTTTCCCCACACAGTGCAGCACAGCAATGAGTGCTGCGGGCAAATGTTGCTCCTGCTGGGAGCACTGACCTGTATTGCTCCAATATTCTCCATCAGCTGGTCGGCATTGGAGGCCCCCAGTAAGACGGAGCTGACACC
The DNA here is from genome assembly GCA_013397115.1 of Edolisoma coerulescens. Lineage (NCBI taxonomy): Eukaryota > Metazoa > Chordata > Aves > Passeriformes > Campephagidae > Edolisoma > Edolisoma coerulescens. The sequence goes on along the minus strand of VWZW01002955.1, from coordinate 126,310 downwards.
CTCGTTGCGCAGGCACCAGGCTGGGATAGGAGGGAAAGCAGAGCTTGAGCATGGCCCAGATACCCCCGGTGTCACCCTCAGCTGTCCCCCATCCCCTTACCGATGGCGAGCTGGGGCAGGGTGCAACCCAGGCGCTCAGCGATGGCCTGCAGCTCCTTCAGCTTTGCCTGCTGCCGCCGGCCCTCCTCACTCAGGATCTTGTCCTTCAGCCACTGGTATCCCTGGGGAGCGGGAAGGGGTGTTGTGGAGGGATCAGGGTGCACCGGCACCTTGCACAGGCAGGGCATCCCCAAACTCCCTGGGTTGTGGCCCCTGGAGTTCCTGTTCCTATGGGGACTTTGCAAGGCCTCTGGCCCTGCTCCCCCAGCTCTGTCCATCCCCATGTGCCCTCCCAGCCCTGGTGCAGCTCACCTTCAGCGAGGCACGGGAGTAGGGGGGGATGCCCCCATCATACTTCCCCGAGACAATGCCACAGGCCAGTGGGGACCAGGTCATGGCTCCAACACCTGGGGAGAGAGCAGAACAGGGGGATGACACTGCTGCTCCCAGCTCCCCCAGGGACCATGGTGCCTGGCCTCAGCATCACTGGGCTTGGGGAGCACTGTGCTTTGGGGGGCTGGGGAGGAACCCCCACTGTCATACCTATCTTGTGGAAGAGCTCAGGGAGCTGCACCTCCACCTTTTCCCGCTGGAACATGTGGTACTCCGCCTGCTCGCAGATCGGCGGAATCAGGTTGAACTGCCGGGCCACCGAGTACGCCTCCTGCAGAAGAGCCAGGACCCTCAGCGCCCCGCCGCTCCCCCCGAGCCCCCTGCCGAACCCCCCAGCCAAGTCCTGAGCGGCCGCCCCGAAAAATAATTAAGGCTTAAGTGCATCTGCACACGCTTGGCTCCCAACAGCTGCTGTCTAATTAAATCAACGTCAGCGGCGTCACTGGGGCTGCTCTGCTGCGGCCGCCCCGGTCCCCTGGGCCCCTACCATGATCTCCATGGAGCTCCAGCGCGAGGTCCCCCAGTACATGGCCATCCCCTGGTTGATGACGTGGGTCATGGCTCGCACCGTCTCTGCCGGGAGGGAAGGAGAGAGTGACAGGTGGGGTTTAGCAGGGGCTGCACTGGCAGAAGGGGGCTCGCATTGTGCTGATGGCTGGCGAGCATCCCACTGCCCAATGCTGCGGCGGGAGCTGGGTCGTGTCCGGGGGATGCTTTCAGAAGAGCAGGATGGGGACAGAGGGAGCAGCCACTCAGGACGTGCTGGGGACCACAGCTGACCGGACATGCCACACGCTGGTGCCAGGCTCTCCCAGCATGGAGAGCAGCCTGAGGCTTCTGCCAGTGGCCCCATGCCCTGTGGGGTTACCAGCACTGGCACTGCTGCAGGGGAGGGACTGATGCATTGCCCACACACAGAGACCCAGGGAGCGAAGCCTGGACCCTGTGTAAGGTGCTCAGGGGTCCTGGGGGGGAGCCAGCCCTGAGCCATGCGGGCTGGGGCCAAGCCAAGGCGTGGTCCTGCAGCCAAAGGCGGGCAGCGGGGAGGGCAAGGGACATGAGGCTCGCCCGGCTGGCACCGGGGCACACACCCCAGCATGCTCACAGCTGCCCCGGCGAGGAGGGACTGTGCCAGAGACCCCGGCATGTGCCAAGGGCGCCCCATGGCAGGACCCTGGAGGGTGGGAGCCTCTCTGCTTTTTGTCCTTTAAACTGCAGTACAGTCTGAAGGGCCGAGGAGTGTCTGTGTTGTGCTGCCACTGCCTCTGCATCTCATGGCGGGGTTTGCTTGAGAGGGAGGAACAGGGATGGGGGATCACAGAGGAGTGGGGACTCTGCCCCGGGAAACGCCGCTGGGACAGGCAGCGGCTGGCGGGCAGAGTGCGGGCAGGGAGTACCTTCTACGATGAAAGTCCTGGACTTGGAGGAACTAAATGGGTCCCCTGGTGATAAAAGAGAGATTTAGAGAAAGTGGAGTCACCGCTGCTGGGACAGGGGCAGTGACCTGCCACCGCACCGCCAACCCACCCCGCCGCGGCCCGAGAGGGTCCTGGCGCCGGGCAGGGGGCGGCCGAAGTGTGACTGTGGCGCGGGCCAACCGTGGCGGTGGAGGAACGGATTCTGCTCGGGAGGGAAGATGCCCTTGAAACACAAGCCTGGCGCAAACCAACCGCGACGGCGATGAAAGGCGGCGGGGAGGAGCGTGGCACCGCGGCGCGCACCCACCTTCCATGGGCGTGTTGGGGTCAGGCCGGTTGGCGAACACCACGTCCACGTACTCCAGCTGCAGCCGCTCCAGCGACGCCTTCAGACCTGCGGCACGGACGGGGCTGTCAGGCGTGCTGGGCCCCGTGCTGCCGGCAGCGAGGCAGACGGTGGGACACAGCCTGGCACCGGGGCCAGCAGCGCCTGGTGAGCGCCCTCACCCCCACCCCTACCTTCTATGATGTGTTTTCGGGACAGGCCCCTCTCCGTCTCAGCCCTGAAAAAGGAAAGGTGGGTGAGAGCCTGGGGTGAGAGCCTGACCCGTGCCAGCTGCTCTGCTGCAGGGCAGGTGTTACCTACTTTCCTCCCCAGAAGATTTTGGTGGTGATGACCAGGCTGGACCGTCTGCAGGGAGAAACAGAGAGTCACTGGTGGAGGCTCCTGCAAAGCCCCGTGCACCCTGCCTGGGATGGCACATTCCTGCCCAGGGCTGCTCTGCCAGCTTTCCCCAGCCCATTGGCACCATGATGATGGCTTTGCCAAACAGGGATGGTGTCCGGCTTACCTCCACCCTTTTTTCTTGATGATGTTCCCCAGCACCACCTCGGCCCTATAAGGGAAGGGGACATCAGCCATCGGCACCTGGCTGCTGCGGCCATGGGGAGTGGTGGCAGCTGGCAGGGATGGCCCCAGACCCCGGGAGAATAAGAGGCAAATGCAGTGGCTGTGGGGACACTGTTTGCCCCTTGGCTGCAGTGTCCACAGCTGAGCTTCCCCCAGTGCATGAGCTTGCTAATTTTAAGTGACTGCATGGGCACACGCCAATGGCCTCGGCCAGCGTGCCCTGGGTACAGCTGCTGCTCACTGTGCCGGGAGGGTGCACGGCTGCACCTGTGTGATACATGCCACCACGGGAAGCCATGGGACTGCCAGAACCACGACCCCCCTGTAAGCAAGTGCTCATAGCCCCGTCCTGGAAGCTGCTTTGCAGCTGGCAAACCTGGGAGATTCCCAGTGCCACTGTGGTTTGGTCGGAGCCAGGGTGTGGGGTTAGACCCCTGTGGCGCTGCCAAAGCAGGGTACCTACTTGCCAGCAGCGTAGACTTCTGCCGTGTCGAAGAGATTAATGCCGTTGTCATAAGCTAAAGTCATCAGCTGCTCCGCCATCTGCGAGGAGAGAGCGGGGTCGGTGAAGGGGGTGGCCGAGAGCCGGCACACGGGCGCGTGCGCGGAGCGGTGGTGAGCTCTGGCGTGCCGCACGCACCCAGACCCCAGCCGCGGCTGTGCCGGCCCCAAGCCCTCCCCACTCACCAGGGAAAGGCTGGGGAGGGACGGGGTGAAGGGGTGCAGCCTTACCTCATCTGTGATCTGCCCTCCAAAAGTCACCCATGTTCCTGCAGGGGAGAGAGAGGTGTGTGCACGGTGAATGTGGCGAGCAATGAGCTCTGCCACCTCAAGCCCCTGGCCACCCACCCTGGCTCCCTCAGCACAGCCCTGGCACGTGGTGGCCACAGCTGGCCCTGCCGCGTGCACCGTGGTGCTCCCAGCACGGCCCAGTCGCTTCCTATCGTGTCAGAAAAAGAGAAAATAATTTGACAATTTCTGGGCCGTGACTCAAAACAGCCTCAGGGGTGAGGAAAACCCTTTCCTTCCCTTTGCAAACATTGCCGGGGCAAGTGAGCGGTGCCCTGGCCAGGGAGTGCCGGCAGCTGCTGCGGGACTGAGGGGACGCCGAGGGGCTGTGGCAAGCCCTGGCACTTACCCAGACCCAGGCAGGACACACGCAGCCCAGACTTCCCGAGGTTCCTGGAAGACAGAGACCATTAGGAAAGCTGCCAGAAAGCCCCAGAACGCTGTCTCATGCATCCTGCATGCCACCAAACACACTGGGTGTGAGGACAGGGAGGTGTGGTGGTGGCCCTGGTCCCCATCCCCACCTGGGATGGTTCCACAATGAGAGTCCCCTTGCAACTGATTAACGAGCCATCCCAGGCTGGGCATCCTGCAGCTCGGTAGTGGCACTGCCTGCATCTGCGCAGTGATGCCGTGCCCGGCAGGGCTATTGGGAGAGCAGTGACCTCGTTAAAGCAGTTCCCTGTGATGAGGCTGGGGTGTCTGGCTGCCCTGAGAGTGCCGTTGGCACTGGGGAATGAGACTGGAGGAAGAGGAGCCAGCATGCCAGTGGTCAGGACTGAAACATCCCATACACGGCATGAGTTGTGCCTATTCTCTGCATCGTGGCACAGGGAAGCACAGGGCTTGCACCAGGCGAGGGTGCTCAGGAGTGGAGCCACATCCTGGAGAAATGGAGCACCCCAGAAAATCTGACCGGCACAAGGAACTGGAGAACAGCTTTCGGGAAGGGGGCCAGGCTGGCAGACGCCTTCGCTGTGGTGATGGAGAGCCAGTTACTTGTTAAAAATGACAAAGGCTCAAGAAATGAGCGTTAAAATAAATAAAGTGTAGGTGAGCCGCGGCAGCTCGCCCGCGCGGGTGTCGCATAGCAACCGGAGGCACCGCCACCGCCGGCACCGCCGACACGGGCACCGGCAGCCGGGCAGGGAGCGGCTGTGGCCCGGCCATGGGCAACTGTGGGCTGCACCAAGTCAGGGCAGCATCCTTCTGTGCTGCCATGTTATTGCCCAATATCTGGAGGCACCGGTGCTCCCCCTGTCCCGTGGCATTTTTAGAGCATTTCGCGGTGGGGAGAGGCCGTGGCTGTGGGGGAGCAGTGGCTCAAGCCCCTGTGATGGGGGGTTGACACGGGGAGTGCACAGCATCCACCTCACCCTGGCCATTCCAAGAGCATCGCTGGGGTTCCCCTGGGCAGGTGACCATCGCTGCTCTCGGCTTCCCAGCCCAAAAGTGTGTTGACCGGCTGCCCAATGGAGATACTGACAGATCTTGGGACAGCCAAGCATCCCCCTACACTGTGCTATGGCCTTCCTATCCCATCCATTTGCTTGGAGCATCCCCCTGTGCCACCGACCCTCCAGCAGCCACCAGTGGGGACCCCCGAGCTGATCACCCATTGCCTGGGAGAGGGTGTTGCTGGTATGCTCCTCCTCTGGATGGGGACACGACTGTGGGGCAGGAGCACTGAGCCCTGAGGATGCCACGGCGCATTGCCCCAGTACTGCTGTCAGCTCCACAAGGGTTTGGTGTTTGAGAGCTGGACAGAACTGGACCAGCCCCCTCCCCAGTGCCCAGGTGAGGGGACTCAGCTGATTTGGACATCACTGGTGGGTGACAGCCAGGCTCACCCCAGCGCTCTGCTGGCCTGACACACTTTGTGCCTAATGCTGGCACATCTGGGCTGCAGTGGAGGCACGCAGTCGCTGGCAGCTGGACCATGGCGTGCAGGCTCATCTGGGGGGAGCCCTACCCTGTCCTGAGGTCCATGCTCATCCGGGGGGAGCCCCAGCCCCACACCCGGGTGCACACTCAGCCTCAGTGGGGGAAGCCCCCAGCGCTCTGCCCCAGAGCCAGGACATGGAGTGCGTGAGCCCTGTGGGTGCTGGCTGGGGGGGCCCCACATGCACACAGCACCCCGTTTCCAGAACCACCATGAGCAGCCAGAGCCGCTTTCGGCTCTGCACTCCCTTTGCAGGGCACTGAGTCTCCGGCAGCACTGAAAGGATGCCATGGCAGCCCGGATTAACGCTACCGTGACTCCCAGACCCCCCCGGCTCGGCAGCCAGCCCGGCTTGGCAGACACTGAGGACGCTACTAATCCTACCCTGAATTTTAGGGTCCCTTCTCCCCCCCATCCTGAAGAATTTACGCGCGGCTGGATCTAAGCTGCCCTGAGGGGACGGGAGCAAACAGCGAGGAAGCGCACGGAGGCGCACGGTCAGCACTTTTAGCGACGAGAAACCGCCAGAGCCGGACGTGAACCGGAGATGAGGAGAGTGCGGCGCCCCCGGCCCCCACTCCCCCCTCGCCGCCCCGATCGCAGTGAGGAACACGGAAAGCCCCGGGAGTGCCCGTTTCCTACCGGTATTTCATCCCCGGCTGCTTGACGCTGGACTCGCTGGAGGAGGGGGCGTTCTGCACCGAGAGCTGCCCCAGGCTGCGGGCCACCATGGCCACCGCGCGGAACTTGCCGCGGGTGCCGAGGCTGGGGCTGCCGGCATTCTGTCGGTTCAGCCGGTCCTCCGCGCTCCGGCTCTTGATGCTGTGCTCGGAGCACACAAAGGAGACCTGCATGCTGCTCCGGCGGGCAGCAGCGCCAGCTGCCTAAATTTAGCCGGCGCCCCGGGCGAGGCGGGGAGCTCCTCCCGCGCGCCGCCAACGTGACGGCGGGGGGCTGCGAGGCGGCGGGCGCGGAGCGCTCCCGTCAGCCCTCCTGCCCTCAATATTTGATGAGCTCAGGAAGCGAGCGAGCGGCACGCGGGCAGGTGGGGGCAGGAGGGACGGAGCCGCTGCCGGTGCCCCCCAGAGCGGCCGTGGCGGGGCAGGACTCCCCCGCGCCCCGCTGAGCATCCCCCCGCGGGTCCGGCTGCTGGCCCGGCCCCGGTTTGGGGCACAGCGAGGGCTGAAGCGGCGGAGTGAAGAGGTCCTTCCTTGCCTCCCTCCGGCCACGCACAGCAGCAAAGATTCCCCTGCACGGGTCCGAAACCAAACCCTCTGGCAGCAACGCGTGTGCATCGCCAACCCCACGGCTGCAGGTGGCGGCGATGCTGATGGCTCTCCCGCGGCAGAGCCCAGCTGTTTGCCGAAGTTGTCTCCCTCCGGGCCACAGCCCCAGCAGCACATTCCCCATATTTTTCCCAGTGCGAGCGAAGTCGAGTGAGGTGAACTCCAGCCCAGCATCTCCTGCCGAAGCAGGGACACAAGTCACCACACCACAGCACCGTCCTGCGGCCGGGGCCATGTGCCGGCTGCCAGCACCTGCCGTGCCCCTCAGGAGGGAACGAGATGCAGCGACGGGGCTTGCAGGAAATTATGCACATTTGCCCCAAACCTAATGAAAAATCTTGTAATCTCTTCCGCTTCCCTCTGCCGCAAAGCTCCTTAGCTGGTAATCCTGCCAGCACCGGCGCCGGCACCAGCGCCAGCACCGGCTCCACTGCGGGGGGGACCTGGCAGCAGTTGTCAACCCCCAGAGGATGAGAAAGCTCGCAAATTTTGGGGGCAGCGGGGACATGCCCAAAGAAGAAGCACCTTTGGGGTGCCTGTGCCAGCTGCTCCCATGAATAAATTATGTCCCCATGAATATTAGATGGGCTCTTGCCACTGTGTAAATGTTACCGTGGTCATTGTGAGCGGAGGGGAACCTGACCCGCGGCGCAGCACGGCATGGCACAGTGCAGCACGGCAGGAGTTGGCAGAGCTGCCAGCTCCTGCCTGCTGCAGTAGGGGACAAGGGGCACCCCTGTACTGTCACTGGAGAACTGCCACTGTCCTCAGCCCTGGTGCCCGCCAAAGCCTGATCCGGGTTACTGGGGTGCTGGGCCCTGCACCCCACTGCCCCACCTGCAATACCAGGGGAGAGTGGGGAGGGGTGCATTGGGCAGAGCAGCCCCATCCCTCTGAGGGGCTGTGGCTGCCTCTTCAGCTGTCCTTCTCCTCCTGAGAAGGACATTGGCTGAAATCCTGATACACCTTGCATCAGGACCCACATGCAAAATTAATGATGCACCCACTCTGTGATGCACACCCATCAGTCAGGAGGAGACGCACACCAGTCAGGCGGAGACGTACCCCCATCAAATGGAGATTTACACCCATCAGGTGGAGATGACCCCCTGTCAGGCGGAGATGTGCCCCCCAGTCAGCAGAGATGTATCCCCATCAGATGGAGATTTACACCTCTGAGGCAGAAAGAGCCCTTCAGCGGCTCTTTGCTCCAGGTACCTAATCTTTAAAGCTCAGAGGATGTTCGCATCTGCACCAAACACCAAACAGGAATGTCAAGTGAGAAGCTCAAAGATCACCAAGCAGGAAAGTGCTAACGGCGCTGATCGGCTGCTGCCTCTCTGGCGCATACCGTGCCAAGGGCATCGGCTCCTCCCAGCCTTGGCACGGCAGAGGGGAGCCGAGGTGAGCATAGGTGAGAGCCGTTCTCCTCACGAAGTGTCAAACCAGCACCAAGCAGCATCCCCTGTGTCATCCCCTCACCTCAGCCCTCGCCGCCCTCGCGGCGCTGCCTTACCTGTACTTCATGCCGGTGGCGCGGGCAGTACTGTCGGCCAGGGAGAGCCCGTGCATCCGCAGGAACTCCTCCAGAGTCTTCGCCCGCGCCGCCGCCCGCACATCCCGCAGCCGCCGCAGCTCCAGCCCGTCGGCCGCCCGGGGGGCTGGGGGCAGCCCCCACTCGAGGCTGGGCCAGCTGGCCACGCTGCGCAGGCTCTCACTATAGGTCATGGAGAGCATCCTGCCACCCGAGTGTGGGCTCTGCCGGCCAGCCACGGTGCCAAACATTCTGTGGTGCTACGGAGAGAGCTGGGAAAGCACACCGTGGGCTCCATTGCCACTCAGGGCACAGCCCTGCCCATACTGCCATGCTGGAGTGGTGGCACCTGCCCTTGCCAGGACATGTGGGGACCCTAGCAAAGCCAGTTTCTTCAGCGGAGCAAAGCCTTGGTGTGGGAGCTGAAGCACAATGGGAGAAGCAGCAGGACAGGGATGCAGCACAGTCCGTGTCTGAGGCTGCAGTGGTGCCTGCCACAGCTGCCCCAAGCCACAATGCAGCAGTGTGGCCTGTGCCCCGGCTGCACTGGCTCCCAGCTCGCACCATCTGGGCTGCACTGGTTTGCATCCCTGCGAGGGACGCACTGGGTCCCAGGAGCTGGCCGAGGCATGGTGAGCAGTGGCACAAGTACTGCTGGTGAGAATCTGGCAATGTGTGCCAGTGGGCAAGGAAATTCAGGATGGGAAAGGGGTCCTCGTGGGGCTCCCCGGAAAGGGTGGACATCAGCAGAGGGTCTGTGGGCACTGGGTGCTCGCTGTGCCTGCGTCACACTGCCGCAATGTGCGCCACCAGCCAACACTTTCCCCACCACCGCGGCAGCGACCTCCCAGCCGGTGCGGCTGCCGAAAATAGCCTGCCGCAGGGTGGGCTCCTCGCACACCCGAGCCAGCCCTCTGTGGCTGGGACCTCACTGGTGGTGGCACTGGCATTGATTTCTGTGCCTCTCTGCAACTTCTCTTGTTCTCAGTGTCTGCAAGGAGCAGGGACTGGGGCCAAAACTGTGGTGCTGATGCCAGAGTGGCCACTGGGGATGCACTGTGACAGATCTATACCGGCATCAGGCTCCAGCCAGGCTCCCACTGGTGGTTTTTTCTTTCCCCGCGAACCTCACGTTGACAGCTGCAGGAGCCAAAAGTGAAGTGCTCTCTGCCATTGAGGTGTGACCTCCAGAGGAAAGGAGTAGGAATCCCACAGGATATGGAGTAGCAGCTGGCCAGGTATGACCAAAACCCTGGGGGTCTCCTTTGACATCCGGTGCTGCCAGAGACCACTCTGTGCTCCTGCTCTGTAGCAAGGCCTTGGTAAAGCAGGGAGACACGGAAAGGGAACCTTTCCCTCTGCAAACCAAATCCTGGTCACCAGCCTCTTCCTGCCACACCTCAAAGCTGGAGACTGGAGCCAGCACTTCCAGCACCAGCCCTTCTCTGTGGCTGGTACTTTTAATTAGGGCAGCACCAGTGGCTCCGGCTGGCTACGGGCACGTGGTGGGATCTCCTTCTTCCCAGTGGGATCCCCTTGCCCTGGTAGGATCCCCTCACCTGCCAGCAGCGAGGAGAAGCCCGAGCTGGTTGCACCACTGCTCTACAGCAGCAAAATGACTGCAGCAAGCAGAGCTGGGGGTTTGATCTGGGCTGCTCTGAGGAATGGGGTGGGAATCCACTGGCTGCCCTATCTTGACACTTCCCTGATTTTCGGCAGAACAGTACTGGATGGCAGAGAGAGCGTGGAGGCGGCGGGTGCAGTCATGGCCGTTTGATACAGAAATCCTGGTGCTCCTGGGACAAGCGGCAGCAGGGCTGCAGGAGCTGCCAGGGATAAGCTGTGCCGTGCCCAAGCGGGAGAGGCTGTTCTGCGAGGAAGGAGCAGGGATGGGGGACAGAGCGCAGGCTCTGCAGGATAACGGCACTGTTAGCAGCGTCAGGGGCACAACAAGCGGGTGACAGGCAGGGCAGCTGCCCGGAGAGATGTCTGGCCAGCCTGGCTTGCCAAGCTGGGAAGCTGACAGCCACCAGACTGCCTAAAGCCAGGAAGACCCCAAACTCCAAAAGAAAACCACCTTAAGCCATCAAATCCCAAGGCACCCCACACGGAAAATCTTCCCTGCTGCCTGCAGCGGCTGCCCTGTGGCGCTGCCCATCCCCGCTCATCGCCCACCCTGCCCAGCCCCGCTTGCCGCCCGCGCTGCTGGCCCCGACTCACCGTGCCGGGGAAACTGCTCAGCAGCCGCGCAGCTCTGGGCAGCCGGGCTGCCCTGGGGCAGATATAAGAGCCGCGGCCGCCTCGTTGTTTTGCATTAGGGGAGTGTCGGCGCTTGGCGTCCAAAGCACTTGGCGGCTTCACCGGGCCCCCAGCGCCCGGCTTCTCGCCGCGCTCCATTAGCCCTATTAGGGGATTTTCGTCCTTGCGAAAGGCAGCTAAATTATTCATGGCGCCTCGCTAAAAGCCCGGGGATGTGCCGCTGCTTTATCAACGCTGGCACCGCCGCCCCTCGCCCCGCGGTGACAGGTCCCCAGTCACCAGCACACAGGGCGGTGGGGACAGCTGGACACTGGGGCCATCGGGGAGCGGAGACAGTGCCCTGCGGCAGACACAGTCCTCCTGTGGTCCCCGCAGCAGTGGAGCCGGAGCTGGGCTGTGGCAGGACTGAAAGGCAGCCTCCCCCGGGAAGGAGCCCCAAAACAGAACTGGGTGGTGGACACAGGTGGCTGCTGCCCGAAGGCACCCTATGGACAAGCTCCTGCCTGGTGGCCTTGAGAGCCTTTTGCACCAGATGTGTCCAGTGGTTCAGGCCAGTTGGGCAGCCAAAACTCGCCCGTGGCTGGGGCTCGGCAGGGCCGGTGGCAGCACTAGGATGGACACTGTCAGTGCCACTGAGCCATCCCAGTGCTGGCCGGCCTCACCTCCCATCATGTTCGGGATGGAGTGGGGGGGCCCCAGTTCCGTCGAGGGGCAGCCCCTGGTCCCCCACCCCACGGCAGCCAGGCCAGACCCAGTCCCACACTACCGGGCTGCTGTGGCCCTGGGAGCACTGGAGCAGCTGCTGGCAGAGGGGAATGCACCGCCCTCACTTCAGACGGGAAAAGGGTGGTGGGGGCGAGTGTTGCCTCCTGAACCACTTAATGAGACTGCTCCTAATGGCAGGAGCCGTGGAGCAGCTGGCTGTTTTCCCAGAGCTGCTCTTGGGAAAAGCCAGGGGCTTCTCCGGGCACAGCATTGGCATGGGACACTCCCCCAGCTGAGCTGAGCCGAGCTGAGCCCCACACCCCACAGTGGCTGGCTCCTGCAGCCGTGTGGCCACATTCTGCTACTGGGACAGCCCGTGAGGACGGTCCCCCTCATCCAGCCACATCCCAGGGTCCCCACACCGCGCTTCCGAACCCGTGAGCAGGTGATGAGGCGATGCCACACCTGTAATGCCCATCCCACACAGAGGGACCCTGGCACAGTGGGCAGGGAGGGCAGTGCTGTGCTGGCATTATCTGGGCACGGGCAGGGGCCACAGCCACTTGCCAGGGGGATTTTGGGGAGGGGGAAGGGCCTGGTTACCTGTAGAACTGGAGCTGGCGCTTGGGGCTCCCGTACCTTGCGCTTCCGACAGCAAAGGGGAGAGAGAAGAAAGATGCCACAAACCCCGTTAGAAAGGAGGAGCGGGACGGAGTGGCAGAGTCAGTGGCTGTGGGAAGGGTCAGTGGCACCCACCCATGTCACATCACAGTGGGCAGTGTGCAGTGGGCACTGGCATGACCCTGAAAGTGCCCCCTATGCCCATAACAGGCACCAGCACCCCAAAACCCTGCTGCTGCTACTGTGTGGGGATTTTGTGCTGGAAGCTTTTGCACAAAGTGTGCCGGGGCAGTTCAGGAGCATCAGGGCAGTTTCAGGGAGTGTGGTGGTTCTGGGTTGCCACAGGCTTGGGTTTGAAGCCCCACAGAGTCCCCCCAACACTGCCCTGCACCCTTACCTGTAAATCATCCCTGGGGAGCCCGTCTGCCGCAGCGAGAGTCGCGCTGGGGAGTCAGTGGTGGATTCGGGATACATGGAGCCAGCCTGGGCTCCCCGGAGCCACTCGCCGCCTCACCCCTGCCACGGGGGAAGAGGAAAAGAGGAAGAAATGAATTTTTTGGGGCATGCGCATGATGGTGCTTCCTGTTGCAGAGGATCTCAAGCCGGATGGGCATGTGGCATGGGCAGCGGCGTGGGCACAGCAGCCCTGCCAGCCCCAGACCCTAGGGCTCACACCCTGACCCACCACTGATCCCAAAACCATCTCGGCCCCGCCCTGTTTCCCTGACTTCCCAGTTTGGCTGTTCTCGCCAAACTTGTGGGGGTCCTGAGATTCCAGGAAACGAGTGAGGAAACACACGGTCCTGAAAAATGAAACATTCTGAAAACCCTTAAGCTGTCCCCGGGGGTCCCTCTGAAAGGGACAAGCCAAGGGCAGGAAAACAGTCTGGCTTTTCCTGCAGCCCACATCTGACTGCGTGCACAGAGGTGAGGGAGCTTCGAGGGAAAGGAGGGCTCACCCCCAGGCACCCCTGACCCTCCCTGTCCCTGTCCCCATGCCAGGGGCATCCAGCATGACTCCCTGGGAGCTCTGCTCCTGCTCCTGCAACACTGTCAGCAGTTTCCAGCATCACAGAAAACAATGACACTTCCCTACAGAACTGGGGCTGGGATTTAAATTTATCCCATCTTTCTTTAGGCTGGTGAGATGCCATCTTTACGCTGCAGGTCACAAGCTGCTCTTTTTCCCAGATGGGGACTTGAGAGATCTCCGGGCTCCTTCCCAGCTGCCCTGGGCTCAGCAGGAGCATGGCCTTACACAGTGTGCTCACGTCCTGGCACGTGTCCCGCCTGCATCCTGGCACAGCATGCCTGCATCCTGCATCCCTCCCGCCTTCTGGCACAGCATGCCTGCATCCTGCATCCCGGCACGGTGTGCCTGCATATCGCATCCTGCCTGCATCCCAGCAGACCATGCTTGCATCCTGCATCCACATCCTGCATCCCAGCACAGTGTGCCAGCATCCTGCCTCCCTCCCGCATCCTGCATCCCTCCGGCATGCCGGCCCGGCGTGCCTGCATCCCGGCGCAGCCCCTGCAGCCCACGCAGCCCAATGGCAGCAGCTGCGGCAGCCGAGCCCATCCCCGCGGAGCCGCCCACCGCAGCTCCCGGCCGGGCTGCAGCCCCCGGCACAGATCCCCATCGCCCTCCTCCCGAGCGCTGCCGGAGTGCGTCTCCCTTGGCCACAGCCGCGCTGGAGCCGGAGCCCAGGCAGCCTCAGTAAAACCGCGTTTATTTCCGAGAAGTCAGGAGGGAGCCGCTCTCTCCCGAACCCGCAGCACTGACCTGAGCCCGGAGCAGGACCCTGCCGAGCCCTACAACCAGGACCCGGCTGAGTCCCCCGAGCCCTTGTGACCCTCCGGCTTCTCCCGGGTGCTGCGAGTGTTGGCAGGGGGCAGCTGCCTGCAGCACCGCCGGGTCAGCAGCAGCCACCGGCCGGGCACTGTCCTGCCCGCTCATGCCAGCTACGTGTCACTTCGTTAGCGGTGGCTTAACAAAGCTGAGGGAAGCTGGGGGACACCTGCAGGGGGGGACAGCCGGACCCCCGTGTCCCAGCACAGCCATGCAGCTCCTTGCTTGCACTGCCACAATCCCGGACTCCTTCGTGGCTCAGGACTGGCCGATTCTGTATCCTAGGGGGCTGTGGTGCCAGCAGCTCAGATCTCCGCAATTTTCAGCAGGACCTGATGCCCCTTCCCCGCTGCCTCCCAGCAGGGTTGTGGGGACCAAGCGCAGTGGCTGGCAAGTCTCTGGCAGTGCCAGAGGGACTTTGCTGGCAAGCATGGCTGGACCACGGGCACACGGGTTAGGGCTCTGCACCCTGAGGAGCCAAAGTGTCCCAGCCTTTGGGGCCAATTAATCCCTCTGAGCTCTCTGAGTCAAAGGCACCACCAAAAGCCCAATCCCCTCTGTGTCGGCAGCTTGGTGCTTCCCTGAGACTGCTCCTGCACCTCCAGCTTCCTCACGGCACAACTCAGCTGTGAGTCTCCAACTGCGGGAGTTTCAGCAATGGCCCAAGAGGGAAGAAAAGTGTTTCCTTCTGCAGGATACACCCAGGAGCCAGGTGAAGGATGCCCTCATGATCTGTGCTCCCATCAAGGTCCATTCCCATCCCTGGCAGCACAGTGGGGTATAGGAGTGTGGGTGCTGCGACATGGATGGTTTATGGCTGGGAAGCCCCCGGGAGCTGGGCCAGCATGGGGGGGACTACATACTGCAGCCTGCCAGCAGGGCAGGAGCGGGTGAAACTGGACATGGAATTAATGCAAATGTAGGGACAAAACTGCCGCTTCTGGTGAGCCTGATCCTCCAAGGGTGAGGATCTGGGGCAGGGAGAGCTGGGGGACCCCTGCCCTAGGCACCCCAGCATCCTGCCCAAGTCAGGTGAGGGATGCAGGTAACGTCGCGGAGAGCATCTCCCCATGCCAGGTGCCTGTCCCCATATTTCTCCCCCTTTTTCACTGTGTTTACAGCAAATGCCCCCCTCCACGCCACGGGGAAGGTGACTTTAGCTCAATGACTCACGCTGCCCTGCTCTGTCGCCTCGGCACCTCCTGCCACCTCCTGCCGTCACCTCTGCGCTCATGCCCCGTGCTGGTCCCGTGCCCCCCCCTCCCCCGGCTGCACCGGCGCCGCAGGGATCCGCAGAGCAGCAGCCCTGCCCCTTCCTTCGGCCCGGGAGCCTCTGTTGCGGCGGACCATATCCCAGCCCACCGGGCTCCTCGACCGCCCGGGTGGGCTCCGGCGCCTTCCCGAGCCCATCATCACGACAACGCGGCAGGCGGGCGCTGGGGACTCAGCTGCGACACGTGAGGTCGCCCGTGACCGCCGAAGCGCCGGCACCGGCGCTGCTCAGTTGCCCGAGTCAATGACACAGCCCAAAAGCACACGCGGCGCGTCGGCCGGGGTTATTCCGGCTCTGCCGTCACGTACCCCAGCGCCAAAGCAACGGGGTCCGCCGGGCTGCCCGCGGGTCCCTGGTGTGTGGCACTGCCAGTTCCCTGCTGCGCCGTGGCTGCCGGCCAGGCACGGCTGAGCCGCGGCCGCACGCAGCCCCGCACCTACCTGTCCCCGGTGCTCGGACGGAGGGCGATGCGCGGTCGGGAGGCACAAGGAAATGAGTCAAACCCGGCTGCCGGCGGGCTGCAGGCTCCGCGGGTCTCGGGAAGCGGCGCCGGTGCCGGCGCAGAGCAGCTGCTACAGCCGGCGGCAAACGCAGCGGATGACGGTTCCTACCCCATTCCCGCTCTGTCCCCGGGAAAAGGCGTCTGGCGGAGGGGGAAGCCGAGCCCTCCGCGCCCCAGGATGCGACAGCACCCAAGGATGCTGCAGAGCCGTCCCTGCCGCTCTCACATCCTGACTCGGCAAGTTTGGCTCCGCCGGTGGCTGCAGCCGGCTCCCGATCCCGCCGGTGCCTTAACCGTGTCGGCGCCGCAGCCCGGCACCGGCAGCGCGTGGGCGAGCGAGCGGCTGCCACCAGCCGCCCCTGCGCAGCTCAGGCGGGGGGAGGCTCGTCCGGGGCCACGGGGAGCCTGGGCAGGAGCTGCATCATCGCTGCCTTATATCACGCCGTGTGTGTTTCTCTCAAAAAAAATCAAATCCAGCGTCGGCAGTGATGCTGCGGGGCTGCCTCCAGCACCAGGGTCACCCGGCTGCCGCGTTCTGCCGCTGGCCACCCATCCTCCTCTGCTCGCGCTCATCACGCCTTCTCAGCGCCTTTGGCTTTTTGGCTATCTTGGGCAAAAACCCACCCCGGAGCGTGCGGCTTGGAGACACCCCAGTAACTGGAGCAGGCTGGTCCCTGTGGCAGCGCGGCTCAGTGATCCCACAGTGACAACAACATCAATGCAGCTGGATCTAACAGGAAAACTAGAGGCCAAGCCAGCAAAAAGGGGTCAGGGTTTGGAACAGGCTGCTCACGCAGTGGTGCTCTGGCAGCTATAAACTAGGAAAACCTGGTTCTTCTCCCTCAGCCGGGTCCTGTTCAGTTTCATGGCAGCATCTTGGCACTTCCTCTGCCATTTCAGCAAGGTCCTGGCAGCAATGGGGCCAATAAGCACACTGCCTGCTCCAAACCATGCTGACGCTGACAGGGACCACGCAGCACTGCCAGGGTGGGTGATCCCAGCAGGCTGCCCTCTTTCCATGCCACAGCAGCTCCAGGAAAAACCAGTAACAGGCGGGGAAGGTCATAAACCTCGTCCCATTTGGGGACGCTCCCAGCACCAGCCCATCAGTGGCTTTGCTACCCCCACAGATGGTGGGAGCCATGTGCCAAGTCGATCTGCTCCTGCTCCGTGATGCATCTGACACACAGACCCACAGGCCATGAGCAGGAGGTGACAGCTGGCCCTGCCACCCTCCTCATCAAAACAATAATAGTAATAACTAATAAAACCAGCAGCTCTCTTGAATCTGCCGTTGGCAGCTACATACAGAGGCATTCTCTGCTCACCAGCTGGAAAATCACTGCATATATGCAACAGGCCCGTATCGGGGATGTGATACAGACTGGATATATCTCGCCCAGCCTGCTCTGGCACTCACCCACGGTGCTGGGCCGTGGCTCCCAGCAGTACTTGGGGAAGAAACCTGTGGTTTTGGGAAGCAGGCTGGGTGCCCTGCGCACACCTGCCAGCAGCACAGACCACGTCTCAACTGGACGAGAGCCTGCGGCGCCCGAGTGAGCAGTACCGTGCCAGTCGCAGGCGGACCAGGCAGGGGCCTACGGGGATCCCCATCACGAAGAAAATAGCCCCCAAAAAATGGAGGCTGGGGAGACAGAGGCCCGCCAGCTTCCGGCCTGGCAGAAGAAATGGTGAGGCAGCAGCGGCAGCAGCTGGGCTGCGAGGGGACCGGGGACCCGCCACAGGGCTCGGGGGCTCCTTCCACCCGCAGCCCCCCGGTCACCGCGGCCAAGGGAGACAAGGAACGGACTAAGGAACGGCAGGAAACTGAAGGAAACCGAAGGAACCTGAAGGAACCGCGACGTTTGACTCGCTGTGCACAAATCGGCTCGGGAGAAAATCCAATATTCCCACCCCCGTGTCACTGGGGCTTCGCCGGCGGCTCACACCGTGGCACCGGGGCTCGTGCCCTGCCGCTCCCGGTGCACGGTGACAGGCCGCAGGCACATCAAGGAACAGTATTCACCTCGCCTTGCTGTGGGAACGAAGGGACAGCCAACCTCCCTCCCCCATCTCCGCACAGCCCAGGGTCCCACTGGGCCGAGAGCAGACGGCGGAGCGAGGGCCCCGCTCTCCGAACCAGGGAGCGTCGGGAGGAGCGTGCGGCAGGGTGGCCTCGCCCCTAGCTCTGCCCGCGGCCCTGCCCGGTTCCATCGCCCGGCCCCGGCCCCGGCCCCGGCCCCGGCCCCGGCCCCGGCCCCATCCTGGCCCCGACCCCGGTCCTGATCCCGGCTCTGGCAGAGGGGCGCGGGGGACCGCGGCCGTGCCGCTGTAGCTGCACGGGGAAGGGGGGCTACAGGTGGTCGTGGGTCTTGTGTCAAAGCGTTTTGCGGTCCTATTTGTATAAAGCGAAAGTCTCGATATTAAGTTATTTTTCCCCTTAATTTTGCACGTTGTGCATAAAAGCTGTGCCGCTTCACGCGTTGGAGCACCAGTAGTTTTGCAATAGCTTA
Organism: Edolisoma coerulescens; assembly: GCA_013397115.1. Classification (NCBI taxonomy): domain Eukaryota; kingdom Metazoa; phylum Chordata; class Aves; order Passeriformes; family Campephagidae; genus Edolisoma; species Edolisoma coerulescens. The sequence goes on along the minus strand of VWZW01002955.1, from coordinate 108,214 downwards.
TTAATGGTCTTCTTGCCCATTTATTATGCTAACTTGTATTTTGAGAAAATATATAGCCGTGTTACAAACTCAGCTTTAAATATTTAATATGTGGAATTCATTTGTCTGGGAGATANGGCCCCGCTCCCACTCCCACGCACGGGGATCCCGTGGGTGCGTGGGCGGGCGGCCGCCGGCCGGCCCTGCCCTGGCTGTACCCGTGTACATACCCAGGCGGGGGCGGTCGTGGGCAGCGGCCGTCCCCACCCACGTGCGGTCGGTGCGTGGGGCTGTGTGTGGTGACTGTGCGGGGTTCGTGTGGCTGTGTTCCCGCAGGCTGCGTGTCCCCTGGTGTTCCAGCCCCGCGCCCGCCGTAGCTGGCGCCGGGAGGCAGCCGCGACCCCCGGGAGGCTATGGGCGAGTGGGACCGGGTGTTCCGGCAGCACCTGCCGCTGCCGCCGCACCCGCAGCGGGGCCGGGCCCGTCCCCCGCCCCGCTCCACCGCCTTCCGCTGCGTGCTCAAGCACCTGCACGGCGCTGCCCTCTCCCAGGTAGGGGAGATCGGTTCCGCGAGGGGACCCCGTCAGTGTCTTGCTGCGCCCGTTGTTTCTGCTGAGTCTCACTATTCATAGAAGCATGAAATAGTGTGGGTTGGAAGAGACCTTACAGATTATCTCCTTCCACCCTCCTGCCATGGTCAGGGCTACCTTCCACTAGACCAGGTTGCCCTTCCCAACCTGCTGGCTTTGAACACTTCCAGGGATGGAGCAGCTGCAGCTTCTCTGGGTGACCTGTACCATTGCCTCGCAGGGAAGAATTTCTCCCTAAGATCAAATCTAAATTGTTCCTCTTTCAGTTTAGCCCCCCTCCTCCTTACTCTGTCACTTTCTGCAGATGTACAAAGTCACTCTCCGTCTTTTTTCTAAGCCCCTTTTCAGCATTCCCGTCTGTGTGTGTGGGCCTGAGCTCCCAGCAGTGTCTTTTAAAACAGGGTGGTTTTGGGGGGAACTAACTGGAACTATCCTGGAAGCACAAAGCTGTGTTTCAATCCCATGCCTTATTACATGCAAATCTGACTTAGCATTTAATTAATTTTTCATTTAAGTTTTTGTTAATTTAGATAAGTATATTTAAACTAAAATTTCTGGATAGCACTTTAACATCAGCTGCTTCTTTATTTTATGCTTAATGCTCAATTTTCCCACTTTTCCTTTGCTCCGTCAGCTCTGGCTTGGAGGCAGGTTCTGCAGCAATGCACGAAGCTGTCTGTGGCCATGTGCCTGATTTGGGCATCCCTTAGAAAACAGGAATTATATGTCTTACCAAAGTGTGTTCTGAGCTTTGGGGACACAGAGCTGGCCTGTCCCCGAGCGTTCCCAAAGCCAGTGCGTTGTGCCTTGCAGGGAGTCGAGTACCAGCTGCGCCTCTCCCTTTTCGATGCCACCTACCACCACTTCTTTGGGAGGACATGGAGGAGCAGCTGGCGAGCTGCCGGCGCTGCCCCGCCGCGCTCGGCCAGGGCGACTTTCAATGAGGTAGGGGCTGCCGAGGGTCTGGGGAAACGCAGCAGCAAACCCTTTTCCCTCGCAGCGCTTCCTGACCTTTTGCCACAGGTACATCCCAGACACTGCCCATTTATTAAGCTTTATGTACAGTTATTGGGGAAACTGGGCTGCTGGGTTTCCTCTGAGGCTGGTGCCACCGCGGGAGCAGTGATGTGCCACCGTGTGCCACCTGCTGTGTTCAGAGCGGGCGGCAGAGAGCAGTGTTTCCCCACAAGTGGGAAGGAAGGGAAGGAGCAGCTGCCCACCCTCCTGCACAGCGCTTCTCTTTCCTTATCTTGGAACTAAACTCTCCCAAAGTCGTGCTTCCATCTGCTGCTGATACCAGCAAACCAGAGTGTCCCTTAATGGGGAGATCCTGCTGCCCCGTGGCATGACCCATGTTTTCCAATCAATGGCTCCTGTTTCCACCTCCTCAGTGCTGCACGTGAAGTGAAGCACAGCTCGGCCCTGTGTTCTTCCTTCCTTTACGTCGACAGTGACATTGAAAGGCGTTGACACATGCGTTTCTCTCCAAAGTGTTTCAGTACCGTCCCACCCCAGCTTGTTTTGAAGAATGATGGATTAAAACTAGGGCAGAGAGTGCTGCAGAGAGAGCTGAATGCTGGGAAGAGCTGCCTTTCTGAGTACATTCCCAATGTCTGCAGGCTTCCTGGGTGTTTGCCATGCAGTTGGGAGCAGTTTGCAGGAGTTTTGGGGTGTTGGGGGACTGTGTTGCAGCCTCTCTGTGATGGCTGAATTGTGTTGCCTGTCCCTGCAGCCGCAGGGCTCGAGGTCTGACAGAGGAGGGGTGGTCTGCATGCGAGGTGGGATCTTCTAACTGCGCAATAGTCAGCAGCTCATTGTCGTGAACAGTTCAGGTGGAGCTGGAATTGATTTGTGACAGGTGAGGGAAGGAGGAAAGTCACTGCTCCTCTGCCTGCCTGTGCTGTGTGCATGCTCGCCGGCCTCACCAGAGCAGGAGAGCATGGGGACAGGGATCAGAGTCTGCGTGTCTGGTGGGTTTTGTCCTCGGGGTCTAGGGGAGAGGAATGCAGTGACAGAAACTGCTGTGTGCATTCAGGAGGGGCCCTCAAGCTCAGTGGCACAAGGGATCCCCTGTAAGGGCTCCCTGTGCCTTTGCAGGGTGAGCCTTGCTCTGCAGGCACAGCGGTCAGGTCGTTAATCCAGCACCTTGCAATAAAGGCTAATGGAATAACGATTTATGTCCCGGGGTTGACGCGGGAATGTCTCTCTCTGTTATTCCTTCCTGACAGCCCATATTGCAGTAAACGTTTTCCCTGGAACAATGAGGTAATGAGTTTTTAATAGAAAGATTAACCTAGCTTTAAATTCTATCCTGGGGAGGTGACCTGTGTCCCGTCCCCTCCTGCCCTTAGGTCCAGGCTACTCCCATGTCCCCCCCTGCTGCAGGAGGGTTTCCAGCTCATTTTTCCTGCTCTAATGCTGTAGATCTGGGGTGCGTCAAAGCCCTGCTCGTTCGGGGTCTGCAGCCTGCGAGTTACCCTGGAAAACAGGTGTTAGCAACAAAAAAAAGTTAGAAAAAAAAAAAGATGATGTTTGAGATTTAAGGGCTGAGATTTCGTAGCAGTGCTGGAAGTCATTTGCCGTTAGCTTCTGTCTGGAAGTTTTAAAGGATGTTCTGGTTGTGCCACTGACTGTCCCAGCGCAACAGGCATTGCTCTGCCTGCAGCTGCCCATGCCAGCTCTGAAATAGCCCATCTCTCTCCTTTCCCTTCCAGGTTGTTTATTTCCACACCTCCTTGAACCACCCTGGCCTCGCTGCTGTTGTGGAAGTGGTAGTGATGGGTGGGAAAGGGGATGGGGGCTCTCAGCATCTTTCCTGTGGCTTTGGAATCATCCCCCTCTTCCACGGCGGATCAGAGGTGACAGACCCAGCCACTGAGGACAGAGTGTAGGTTCCCCTGCTGCTGTGTGACAGGTCACACTAGGAGCTGAGGTGGCAACGTGCACGGCTGCTTTGGGGGGAGAAAGGGTGGTCCTGGGGCTGCAGAAACAGAGCCAGCATTTAGAAACCTGGAATTCTTCACTCTGGGGAAGCAGTGATGGGTTTGGAAGGGATACCTGTCCCTTCCCTAAAGGACAGGGCTTTTCCAGAGTGGGTTAGGTGGGTTTTGCTGCTGAGCAGGGGCTTTGTGGAAGACGGAGATGTGCTTCAGGGTGGATTTACTGATCGCTGCACATGTGCTCCTTGCTGTCAGGCTGAAGCTGTACCATGGGACGCCGCGTGCCCTACTGCACCCACGCTTCCAGGACCCTGTGGAAAGTAAGCAGCAGCCAGACATGGCATCTCAGTCCCTTCTTGGTGGCTTCTCTTACCTAAATGTGTGTTGTATGTGTCTGCTTGATGTGAGTCGTGGTCTGTGCCCTGGTATTGCTCAGTGGACATGCCTTACTGCCAGCTGGGAATGGCCTGGCTGGGCAAACTCAGGTTTTCCTTTGCTCCTAGCATGGGTATTCACAGATAATGATTCATTCAACGTTGGGGCTATGAAGCTGTCTCCCCAGTTTTGGTCATTTTGGGACGTTTTCTTTTGTTCAGAGAACAAATACATGACGGTGATGGAGAAGAGCCACCTTCAGTATGCCCTGAAGTCCCACCAGTCCCTGGAAGCGGTATTTCACCTCCTGCCTGAAAACCTGCTGATATCTGGGCTGCAGACTGTTCCTGGCTTGCTGCCGGCACGTGGAGACACAGGTAAGGGCTCCTTCCCTTTCCCTCTGCCTGTGCTGCTCCTGCTTTAAGGCAGTGGGTCCCTGGGAGGCTGCGGGCAGGGCAGGCAGGGCACTGGGATGAGATTTCTGGGAGCACAGTGGTTTCCCTGCAGTGTCTCCCCTTGTCAAGAGCATCTCCCCTGCATGGGGCCACAGCCCTCACGCTCAGAGCTCAGTCTGGAATCCATCAAAAGGCTCAGTCAGTTCCCTGTCCATTAATTGCTTCGCTCCTGGGAAGCTGCTAGGCTTAAGTGATGGTTGGTTTAATTACAGTCGTTCAGCAGCATCTTAGAAACAGCTTTTGCAGCTTGTTTAAACTCCTCGGAGGCGGGTTCAGCATCGCAGGTTTGGGGGAATGAGCTCTTGCCTGCTTGGCCTTTGTTAATCTCTCCCTATGGCACATTGCCCTTCGAGCTTCTGCTGAAGATTCAGAGGGTAAAAAATTCCTCAGAGTTCTGCAGCTGAATTATTCTTCAGCTTCCTGCCTGGAAAACCTACTGCTGATGGCTTTGGGGTTGTAACTGTTGGTACTGAAGCTGATCAAGGTCTCGAAAGCAGCTGAGTCCCTGTAGGTGTTGAGGCCCGTGCTCAGAAGCTGAGTGGGAAACTGCTGGCGCTGCAGGGCACCCCAGCACAGCAGCGATGGCTTTCTGTTTGCTTGGGAAACCTGTGGCCACCACCTTGTCTTTCAGGCGACTGCTTGCAGAAGCCCCGGCTGATGAAGACGGTCACCTGCTATCTGGAGCGGCTTTTCATCCGGCTGTACCCTTCCCTGGAGGAGTTTGAGGAGGAACTGCTGGATTTACTGAACAGTGATCGCTTACTTCAGGTAAGTAGAGTGCTGTGAAGGTGAAGCCCTGGCACAGGTTGCCCAGAGAAGCTGTGGCTGCCCCGTCCCTGGAAGTGTCCAAGCCCAGGTTGGATGGGGCTTGGAGCAACCTGGGATAATAGAAGGTATCCCTGCCCGTGGGAGGGGGTGGAACAAGATAACACTTAAGGTCCCTCCCAACCTCAGCCATTCTGTGATTTCATGATTCTAGGTACTGCCAGTGTGGTCAGGGCAGGGGAGGGCACGGTGTAGAACAGTAATTCTAGTGTCTCCTTTATGGGTGGGGTGAAAAGTATCAGATAAATGATGTTCGTGCATTTGTTTCCCTTAGAGTCTCCAATTTTTTTTTGCTGTGGAAGCCTTTAGCTTGCTTCCGTATTGGATTAGCACGCGGGTGCTCTGTGTGGGCTTTGTTTTGAACATCCAGACACTCATGAGCAGAATTTGGGTTTGCTTTGCTGTGGGAAATGCAGAGATGAGATGCAGTGTGTATTGAGCACATCTCTTTGGAGTGGCAGCCACTGGCCAGGTCCTTTCTTGCCAGATATGCACCAACTCTGCCATAAAGACAAAAGATTTTAATATCTATCAGCTTCTGGGGGAGTGGGTCCTGCTTTTTGAGTTTCTGAAGGGTTGCCTGAGTTCTTCTGGCTGTGGCCAGCACAGGGAGTGACACTGTGCTGCCCCGTGCCACCTCGCTGCCCAAGGCAGAAAACATTCCTGTCGCAGGCTAACACCGCGCCGGACGGTGAAGAGGTGGTGGTTCGGGAGCGGCGGCTGCACGTTGGTGTCCACAATGGCCTGCGCTTCGTCCGGGCACCGCAGGTCTCAGTGCTGGTGCCAGAGGCGGAATTGTCACCGGGTGGCAGGCGGGGGGTGCCCAGCTCTGGAGCCAGGTGAGGGGGAGCCCTTCTGCTGCCGGTGCTGCTTCCCTCCTGCCTCGGATGCCTCCCACAGCCGCTTCTCCATCCCGCACAGGGACGCAGGTCAAGCCCTAGCGCTGAGGAGCCGCATCCAGCTGAGTGAAATGGTCCCTCACCCAGCATTTGGGGTCTGCTTCCAGCTGGAATATGTCTTCTGCAGCATGGGGCGAGCCGGTGGGAAGGTAGGGCTGAGAGCGCGTGCGCCTTGTCTCTGTGCGTATGAAAGAGCCGGGATCCGTGCTGGAGGAGTGAGCCCTGCTGAGGAACTCCTTCCTCTGCCCCTGTTCCACCATCCCGCTCCTCCGAGTCGCAGGAGCTCCTTGTTGCGTGGCTGTGCTGTAATGCAGGGCCCTGCAAAGTGTGCGGGTGCCTTCCGCAGCACTGCACAAAACAACCTGCATACGGGCTTGGTGAATTATTTTAATTACGTGCGGTTGCATTTCTCCACTGTTTATGTGTAGATGGAGGAATGTAGCCTGCAGCATTCCCATAGTGTTCTGGCAAGCTAATTTGGAAAATTTCAGCTTTTTTTCTAATATAAAAAAGGCTTTTCCTTAGAATTTGGCATTTATGCTGAAAAGAGGTTAACCCCTCCCGCTCCTTTTTTTTTGTTTTTGCCCTGAATGCTGAGGTTTTTCTGGGTGCTTCAGCCTGATGTTCTCAAACTGTAAAGGTGGGAGAAATCTCTGAGGGTGGTCTCTGAAGTCAGTATACTCTCACCTACTTACTGATCGTTTACTCACATCTTAGCTCAACCTTTCTGCAAGTTAAACCCAGCTCAATGAGTACTGTGTATCCTCTCCAGAGACCTTGTGCTGTTGGACCCATCAGCTCTTGGCTGGCTGAATCAATTGCCAAGCATTCGTTAGGAGGCTTTAATTGTCCCGCTAAGATGTTCATTGAAAATGTAGCAAATGCCTCTTGTTAACCTGTCCAGAGTCAAAGTAGGGAAAAAGGGCATTTATAAAGTAGGATGCATGTGCCAGACCAGAGGGATTAGTACTGAGAAGGAAGGAGACACAGAGCTGTGCTGTTGGAAGTTGTTGTTGGGTCCCGCTCCGTTGGCAAGCTGAAGCCCAAGGTCCCACAGAGATTTGGGGTTCCAGAGGCAGATCCGTTTGGCTGTGTGGGGAGTGCTGGCTGCGGCAGCAGTGGAGCCAGTTCCTGTGGTGCAGCCCTGGGGCAGAGTGGTTAATCCCAAAGCTGCTTGCAAAGCTGATCACCTTGTCCTTGGTGCCATAATTAGCTGTGAGGGGGATGGTGGGTGCTGGCAGAGCCCTCTCTTGTTTCTGTGCCTCTCCTTCGGTTTGAGGGAGGCTGTGGATGCACTGGTAAGTGGAAACCTTTCCCCTCTGCCAGGGGTGGGGGTCCAACACGTATCCCTTCATGCAGCTGCTTAAGGGAGGGGTTACAGAGGCATAAGGTCCTGGAAAGTGAAATGTCTCCTGGACGGGATGAAGAGCAGTGGCTTCTGTGATGCCAGAGCGAAGTGTGAGGAGGCGTGGTGGGGGATGAGAGGCAGCGCCTGTGTGGCAGTGAGGGGGGGCTGCTCGGTGCTCACTGCGCTCCCCCCTCCCCAGGGCCCGTCCGGCAGCGCCCGCGGCGAGGCGGCCGACATGCGCTCGGTGCGCTGGGCTGTCTGGAGCCCCGTCCCGGGCGCTGGTGACACGGAGGTGGTCCTGCCCCTGCGTGGCGGTGCCTGCCGTGGCCCCTGCCAAGCCTTGGTCTACCGGACCCCACTGAGCGGCAGGAGCTCCCGACAGGTAAGGCTGTGCTGGCCCCTGGCAGCTCTGCCTCTGCATCAGGGTGAGGGAGCCGCTGTCGGAGGCACGAGGGAGGCTGCGTGTAACACACTGTCTGAAAGCATTTTCGTTGCCAACTTCAGGGGAAGCACGTGGAGTCTGGGACTGTCCAATTCCATGTTTCCACTGATACGGAAGAACATCTTGTAACTGCTGCGGAGATCCTATGTAAAGACAGGGACGAGTCGAAGCAGCCTCCTACGCCGTCGCTGAGTGAGTCTTTTCCAGATCGCTGACATTTAAAATATAGAGTGTGGCGCTGGTGTCTGATTGGGAGAGAAAACAAGACTTCAGTGAGTTTCAGCGAGCTAGTTATGAATTACTGGAGTGAAGCAAGTTTTTGTCAAGTTGAATTCAGCTCTTTTTAACTTGTAAAATTCCCATGTGATAGTATTGCTAAGCCATGTGCAAAATCCCCAGGGACTGCTAGCACTGCCCCAGCCTGCTCCCGTTCCGGGTCGCTGGATGCAGTGGCCACACCAGCAGCACATTCTCGCTGCAGGTACTGCTGCTTCTCTCTCTGGACTCAGAGTCTCTCCAGACATGGGGACAAGAGAGATGTCAGTCATAGGCTGAGGAAAAGTAATCTGGTTGTGCCACCGCTGAGGGAGTGTGACAGCAGCCTGGGTTGGATTGACACGTGCGGGATGTGCTGGGGCCTGGCCGGGGAAGAGCAAGCAGCATCTGCGTGCGTGCACCGATGCATCTATCTATAGTTTGGGTAGCTGTGTGGTCGGGATTCCAGCACCCCTCTGCTCTGTTGAGGGTGGAAGGAAAAATGCTGTGGGCTTGGGTTTGGGCACAAAGTTCTGTCCATGCACTGTGCTCCTGAAAATCCTCTGTGGCTTGTTTCTCTCTCATCCCCTTTTTGGGATTGGTGGGAAGCAAACTCCCCTTTCTTTGCAGTGTTACTCCTGCTGGGGTCCCAGCTGTGTCTCGGGGTGATGCTCCAGACACCAGGCAGTGTTTCAGTGTGTGTCACATCTCCCCAGCTCTCTGATGAGCCACTTGGTGCCAGCCCATGGGCCAGGCAATGCCCATTACGGTGTGTTGCTGTTCCATGCCGGCTCCAGTGCTGTGGTGCCTTCCACGAGATGGCAGTGGTACCATGGCTTTGCTGTGACAAATCCTGTGTTCCTGCCAGCGAGGAGCCAGCACTGCTGCTGGGAGGGGCTTTGGAGAGGAAAGCTTTAGGGAAGGATGAAGGGGTCTGGTGATGTTGGGGTACGTGGGGTTCATCTCCCTGCAGCACAGGCTGCGTCATGACGGGTACCTTCCTGGTACTGCCTGAAAAGCTTTTCCTTGTGCCTTTCAGCTGTAGGTGGCTGGGATGCTGATGGAGTTGTGGTGTGGCGAGGGGAGAGAGAAGCAAGTGCTGATGCTGAGCTTCCAACCTGGTGCTGGTCTGGTGTGCTCCAGCCTGGGGGAGTGTGTTGGGCTGTGGGCTGTGTCCCTGGTGAGGGGAGATCCCCACCAAGGTGATTTTCAGGGACGAACTCCATGGCATTTCCCTGGTTCCAGGGGGCTTCTGGCACCAGGGAGAGCTTGCGAAGTGCAGTGGTGGTCCCAGAGCTGTGCCCCTCCAGCCTGTATCCCAAGGTGCTGAAGGGACTATTGGGTTAACTTTTTGTAGAGCTCTCTTGAGAAACGTGCTGCCGTCTGGCCCAGGGGAGGCTGAGAGCTTCCTCTGTCAGCTCAGATGCTGGTGTTGCTGCTGTATCTGTCCATCCTCTTCTGAACACCAGCCAAAGCCATCCTAACTGGAAGGAAACAGTATTTTGGGCACAAGGGAGACGGGGTGGTTTCCTTTACACAGCAGCCAGCATGGAATAGCTGGGATATACGTGGTGGGGAAAGCAAATTAAGGTCTCAGCATCACGTGGATGCAGAGATGGAACATCTGTGCCCCTGCTCTGCCGCGAAGGACCCGCGGCTCCGCGGCGCAGCGAGCTCAGCTGTGCCGGCGCGAGAGAGCAGCCAAATATAAACATGATAAAGCTCCCACTGTTTCGGGGCACAAATGCTCGAGCAGATGAAGGGAGTGACAAAAAATAAGAGAGAAGCGATGAAAACCTTAAGTATCCTAAAACTTTCACGTCTCATTAAGCATCCCACTTAGGCAGCACCGTGTGGCCGTGGGGCACTGCGGCGCTGTCAGGGGATGGGGGAGCTGCTGTTTGTGGCAGAGTTAGCCTGATTCCCAGCAAAATAACGGATGAATCTGGAGATGCGCTGTGTTAACCCCCAAGCAGTAGTCTTATTGGGAAATAAGTCAAAAGAAGTGCTTGGGTGATGATAATCTGCTTCGCTGTGCTGCCTTCACCCCTAAATTTGAAAAGGGCTGGTGGGAGGACAGGGCAGGTTTGGTGGTGGTGAGTGCAGCTGCAGTTGTGGGGTCTAGGGGTGATGGCTCCTCTGCAGCATCTCTCCTATCCCTCTTCACAGGAGTGCCAACCCCACAGCGAGTGCCAGTCTCCCCACGGGGACCAGGGGTAAGTGCCACATGCACCAGTGGAGGTGGGTGGTGGGCAGCAGCATTCCCCAGGGGATGGCCCATATGTAGGATGTGCTTCTGGACCCATCCTCTCCTTGTTTTCCTGTCTGCTGTGTCCAAGAGGCACCAACTGTCCTCAAATCCACCTCCTCCAGGCAGCAAAACAGCTCCTGCCTGTGATGTGCTGGGTGGGGTTCCCTGTGCTCTTTTCATGCCCCAGGAGTGAGGGAGGGCAGCTCTGGTTTTTGACAGCCCAGATTTGCTGGGTGCTGTCGTCCCCGGTATGTGCTGACAGTGGGGCACGGTTTGTTCGTGTAGAGCTCCCAGGATTTAAGGAGAGCTATGAATGCTGAGAGCCCTCTTTATGCTGTTTTATATCTTGATGCAGGAATCAATGCATGCAAATATTTTTGATGAAATGAAATGCCTCATAAGGCCACATTAAACAGTTTGATCTTCCTGCTGCATGTGCTCATCCCTCCTCTTGCCAAGGCAGTGAGCAGCAGGGAAATGGCACCAGAGGTGCAAACCAAACCCTTGTATGGCCAAACTGTGTCACTTCTTGGTGGAATGACAACACTGGGGCACGCAGTGGCCGAGCTCCTTTAGCAAAGAGGAGAGGCTGCTGGCCCACCTTGCCACAGGGGCTGCCTAAGGGGGCTGCCTTGGGGCTGCGGGTGATCACGCTCGCCACTCTCCCACCAGCTCTCGGTGTCCCAGCTCGTGGCCTCGCCACGGGGCACAGACCAGACCCTGCAGCAGGATGGGGGCATCACCCACCTGGAGGCCGACCTCGGCTCGCCGGACGCGGAGCCCTGTGCCAGCGAGCAGCTGCGGGCGCTGCCCTTCACCCCGCTGCAGCCGCCCATGGCTGCTGTGGGGCTGCAGGCATGCAGGTGATGCTCGGCTGCCCCTCCCCAGGTTCCTGTGGCCCCATCACCCGCCCCTCCAGGGTCCCCGCGGCCCCTTCTGTGGAGCTCACCCCTATTTCTCCATCAGTTCCCACGTGTCCCTCTCCCGTGCCTCGCTGGCGCGCCTGCACGCCGCCGGCTTTCCGGACATCCTGGACCGCAACCAGGAGCCAGTGGAAATCTCAGAGCCAGTGGAGCTGGGCAGTTTCAACCTGCGGCTGGAGGAAGCTGACCCTCTGCAAGGCAATGAAATAGTCCTGCAGTTCCTGGCTTTTGGCAGGTGGGATGGCAGCTTGTGGTCTTGTGTGGGCAGATCCCAAAGGCCTCCTGGATGGAGTCCTTTCCCCAAATTCCCCCCAACTTGCTTCCCTGTCCTTGCAGAGGTGCCTCTTCTAGCACCTGCCATGGAGGCAAAGCCCCAGAAGGTTTTATGATGATGCTTTTGTCCTTCCCAGGCACTTTTAAGTCATAATCCATTTTTTTTTAATTGGATCCATGAGCCACAATGTGATGTCAGAGCTCATTAATATAGGGTTTCTCCAGAAATGCAAATGGAGTCGGGAAAGTTGGCACCCAAGGGGTGGCTTTGGCTGGATAAGGCCCTGCTTCTGTTTTTTCCATGGCTGGCAGTGTGCTGTGGGAAGGTAACACGCTGCCTTTGCTGGGCGCCTCCATCACAGCATATGGTAGGAGACAGCTGGAATTACGAAGCTTTTTGGAAAGTTAAGGCAAACCGTATGGCCGCTGTCTTCAGAAAAGTCCAAATACTTGTGGTGCTGCCAATCTTCTCTTGTTCTTCTGCCTCTTGGCGTGTGCCAAATGCACGAGGAGCTCATGATAGAGTGGCAGTGCCGTGCCACAAGTAACTCAAACCCCTCTCTCTCCTCAAGGGATGCCCAAGACAGCGTGGAAGGGCCGTGGCCGAGGACTGTCTTCCTCACCTTCCAGTTCTACCGTTTCCCACCGGTCACCACGCCCCGGCTGCAGCTGGTCAGCACAGACGGGGGGCCGGCAACCGGGCTGGCTGTGCTGGCACAGCTCCTTGTCCGGGTCAATGAGGATGGGACCCTCAGCACCAGTAAGCTCTGCTTTTAGCATCCATGTGAGGCTGCTCCTATTCTGTTGAGTGGACTAGGGCTTGCCTCTGGCCTGAGGGATGGGCTGGTGTCTGTTGATAGCAAACCTCTGCTGGTTTGCACATACGAAAAACATTCAAAACGTCAAATGTTTGAAGTAAAACACTGAGTGTCAGTTGCATGAGGTGCACATTGAGGCTGCCCACCACGCCAAATGCCATGTCTGTGACTGTGTGGTGTCTTGCAGGACCACCGGGCTTGCAGCTGAAGTACATGGTGGATCCGGCTTTCCTGCGGCCCGGGGAGCAGCGCTGGTTCCTGCGGTACCTGGCCGAGCACAGCCTCCAGATTGATGTCTGGGATGGAGACTCTCTGCTCCATGTTGGGTCTGCTGCTGTTAAACTGGAGGTATTGGTTAGATTGAAGGTCTTTTCCTGTGGCTGGTAATGCTGAAGGGCCCCCCTGCCTGTGTGGAGTGCTAGGGAAGAGCCCAGCTCTCCCTTTGGTCCTGTGTTGAGATGCTGTTGCGTTGTCCTCGTGTCTTCAGTAATGGAGATGCTGTCAGCCCCTCCGTGTAGCCAAGTCTGGTGTCAGCTTGACAAGCCCCTAATCGCAGGATTTGTTATCTTTTCCTCCAAAGTGATGACAAAGCATTAACTTTCTTTGCCCTTCCCTGGAACTCTGGCAGTATTCTAGCACTAAGCCCTGCAGAGCCAGGACATCCAGTGTCATTCATGCCCAGACCCCTTGACCCTTCCGGACCAGACTCCCTAGTAACTCGTTGCACCTTGTCCGTCCTTGCCTTGTCCCCAGCCCCTGCTGCGGCAGGGCCAGGCGGCTGTCAGGACCTACCACGAGCTGGAGGTGGCCATGACTGAGTACGAGCCGGACGGGATGGTGATGGGCCGGGAGGCTCTGCGGCACGGTGCCCTGCGGCCCCTCGGTGTCCGTGTGGCTGTGAGGGGCCGCCTCCACCTCTGCCTGGCCAATGTTGGTGAGAACCCGCTGCTCACGTGGCCCAAAGGCTGGGGTGGGGCACGCAGCATGTGCAGGGTTGTACCTGAGTGAGACCCAGGCTGGTGGGGATGTCATCCTTCCCAGAACCTGCTGGCTGCTTTTATTTTATGTATTTAATTCTGCGTCCTATAAATGTGCAGTGACTCCAGGTTTTAAAATCTTATCTTCAGAGGAGAGATTAGCTGCATATAAGATATCTTAAATCGTCATTTCCATACTTTGCCTGCAAAGGGCCGATAAGCTCCTGGGAAGGAGAATCTGAGATCCACAACCCAGGGAGTGGTTTAACTCACACCCCGACAAAGAAGAGGGAGGGAGGGAAGAAGTAGAGCCGCTGTGCCAGGACAGCAGCTGCTCTTTGATTGGTGTTTTTTCCCATCCTCTTCTTTTTAAAATTTCAAAATATTGTTAGAAATAGGATGGGAAAGCTTGGTGCCCTTTCCCGAAGGATGGGGATGGGATGTATAGGCTGGGCAAATACCCGGTGGGTTTAGAGCCTTGTGTGGCTCCACTTGGCACAGCCTTTGTGGGAGTGGGGAGAGGCAGCAGTGTGTGGCTGTGCTGTGGGAGGCAGAACACAGAAATGAAAGCAGGAGCTGGCGAGGGACTCAGGATGATGTCGGTGCTGCTCCATTGCTGGACAGGTGGCTGTGTCATAGAACAGGCCCCAGGGAGCACATGAGCCTCTTAGGGCATCACTGGCTTCCAGATATTCCCTCCTGCTTGTGTAATTTGGCTGAACAGAGCTGCAGGGAGGTAAAAATTGGCAGTGGATTTTATAACAATAAAAATGGATGGTTTCCTCTCACTCCTGTCTCTGCTCGTGGCAGGTCACCCGTGTGAGGAGAGCCCAGGGCAGCTGCCATCCCACTCCCGTATTGTCACTGCACCAGACAGCACTGTCACCACCCCAGGTGGCAGCTGGCGCTCCCTGAACACTGCTGGTGGTGAGTCCTGCTGGGGCTTGTCCTGTCCCCCCATGGGTTGAGGTGGGCAGGGTCTCTGCTGCTGTAGTGCCAGCTGTGTGTCAGCTGCCCCCTCTGCTGCTCCCCTTCCCATCCCTGCAGCTTTGCGGGGGCCTTGGGGACTGCAGTATCTTGGGGTCCTTCCTTGGTGCCACGGTGGTCTCTCCCCCCCAGGTGGGAGGACAGCGTGGGCACGGAGGCTGGTGGATGTGGACAACGAGCTGGAGGCCGCACTGCGCAGTCGCCGGCCAGAAGTGAGCCTGGACACCCTGGCCACCCTCAGTGAGGCCGTGTCCACCCACTGGCTGCAGCACATGGTGCTGGTGTGGCCGCACGAGGGTGCTGGTGGCAGGAGGGCGTCGGGCCGGAGCCCCTGCAGTAGCTCCGGGCTTACGGTCCCTTCCCTCCCGGCAGGGCTGGCCGAAGCAGCGTGCCTGGGACCTGCAGGTCATCAACGCCTACCGGGATCACATCAAGGGAGAGAGCATCTACCAGATGCTCAGCCAGGCCATCACAGCCACTCGCACTGTCCACGCTGTGCTGGGGACAGCTGAGTTCTTTGAGTTCGCCCTGAAGAACCCGTACAGTGTCCAGCACACCGTGACCATCGAGGTCGACCACCCTGAGCTCAGGTGGGGGCTCCCCTGTGTGCGTGAGGAAATGCCAGGGTGGTACCAGCTCCCACCCAGTCCTCACCAGCACCTCTGCTGCTCACTGCCCCAGTGTCATACTGGACCCGAGGGAGTGGCGCCACTTCAAGGAGCTGACCAAGAGCGTTACACCGGTGGAGGAGGATATGTTCCGTCTCCGCCATGACCTCAAGCCTCAGGTCTACCTGCGCCCCAGTGAGACTGTCCACATCCCCTTCAAATACCAGACCTTCTCCGCAGACCCCGCCGTGGTGGCGGCGCAGGTAGGCACGGGCCGGTTTTGAGCTGTTCCTGGTAGGAAGTGTTGTTCCCCTCGGCTGTGTTTGCCGACGCAGAGCAGGCTGCTACAGCCATGGGGAGCACCACGCAGCCGCAGTGATGCTGCACCCTGAGGGAGCTCACTCTTGTATCCCGCAGGGGCCAGCTGGGCTGGACACCAGTGCCAATGCAGACACTCACTCCCTTGGGAAGAGCGGGGCCAAGCAGACAAAGCTCATCCAGGTTAGGGAGCCAGGTGAAACAGTGCTTGAGGGGCTGCATGGGAGGAACAGAATCACTGGAGAACCCCATCTCTCTCCTGCTGGCTCCCGGGACAGGTCTCCTTCCAGGTGAGCGGGGGGAAGCCCATTGCGCTCCTGCGGGTGAAGGTGGAGCCACAGCCCCATGTGGTGGACCAGACCTTCCGCTTCTACCACCCAGAGCTCACCTTCCTGAAGAAAACCATTCGGCTGCCTCCCTGGCACACCCTCCCTGGTGAGTCCATGGCATGCCTGGCAGGGCTTGGGGTCTTCCCTATTAGTCACCATCTATGGTTCATGGAGCCTTTCTGGAGGCACAGCAGCATTCAGGGAGCACATCGCTGCTTCCTCACCCCTTCACGGCCCTGGGTTCCTCTCTTGCTCTCCATCCATCTTTCTCTGTTAACTTCAACCCAAATTCTCTGCACCTGCACACCCGTGTGGTTTGCTGGTAGTCCAGCATGAGGGGTTCTGTGTGCATCTGTGTGGGGTACAGGGGAGAGGCACAGGCTGAGGAAAAGCTGAAGGTGGTTTTCTCGGTCCCTGCCCACAGGCACGCCGGTGGGGGTGCCGGGCGGGCAGCCCGAGATGTTCGTTCGCTGCAGCGACCCCGACATCATCTGCGAAACCAAATCCTTGGTACGTTACACTTTGGCATCTCTGTTCTTCGCGTCCTTCTCCTGCAGTTTGTTTTGGTTGGCAGAGAGCTGCCGATGTGGGTGCAACCACAGAGCATCCCCGTGTACCAGCCCGTGGCAGTGACACAGTGGCAGCGATGAAGCTGGAATTGCTTTTTATTCCCAATTAAAAGGAGCTGCATTGTTTTGGCAGGGGAGGGTGAGCGTTGCCCCTTATCGCATCATGCAGCAGCCTGTGCTCGCTTGTTCTTTTGAGCAAGTACCAGATGATTCAGACACTGGGGAAAAGCAGCCTTTTGTTGGGCTGGGATAGACCTTCCTGCTGCTCGGGGCATCCGCAGCTGCCGTGTGTGTGGTGGGACGGTGTGTCCTTGGGGTGCGCAGCAAAGCCTGTCCCTGCTGAAGGGTGTTGGGGCAGTGGGGCATCTCCATGCCCAGCCCTGCACCATCCCACTCCTTCTCTGAGCAGAAGGTTCTCCTGGGCTGGCTCCACAGCAGGAGGGGATGGAAGGGAAAAATAAGCTTGGGCATGTCCGTGCAAACGGCGACGAGGGATGGTTGCTAATTGCTGTTGTGGAAATGCGTTAGTATGGTAATTGGATTAGGGCTTGTTAGAAAACTTGTGGAAAATTTGCCAAAATTTGATTACAGATACAGACCTGGAATGCGATAGTCATTTGTATCCTCTTTTGTAATTAAAAATACTGGGAGAGCTCAGCCAAGCTGTATAATAACTTAATAACGTAGTTTAACGAGGTGCTGAAAGCATCTGCTTTCATAAGGGAGTTGGTGGTGGTTTCCCCTTTACTGGGAAGACACCTCTGGGGTCCTCATTAGCTGGTCAACTGCTGCGACAATGCTCTGGTGACTATGCAGGGGCCTGGTGAGCCACAGGACATCTTCCTCAAAGTAGCTGGAGGACCAAGCCCGCAGATCAAAAAGTTCTTTGTCGCTATTTATACGTAAGTAGCAGGACCCCAAAAGGGTGGGGAACGTTGGCTCCCGCGTGTGTGGCGAGCCCTGTCCGTCTGTCCGTGCACAGGGATGCCTGGCTGGCAGCACCTGTCCAGATCTGGCAGTTCTACCTGCACTCGCTGCAGCGCCTGGACGTCGCCTGCACGGCCGGGCAGCTCACCCGCCTCTCCCTGCTGCTGCGCGGCACCGCGGCCCCGCGGAGGGTGCGGGCCTTCACCTCCCACCCCCAGGAGCTGGAGGTAACCCCCGCGGCGGGCTGGGGGCTGGCTGGCCTGGGGCAGCCCAGAGAAACCCCCTCCAGAAAGCAAAAGGCATCCCACTCGGAACTATGAACAACTGAGAGCCGTAAAGCGTTTGTGATAATTATCTTTTGATTAGAGCTGTCATGTGTAGGATCATTGGCGCGAAACCCCGGAGGGCAAATTATCTGCGTTAATGAGACTGTCTGAAGACTCACAATTTCTTTAGAATTTGTTCGCCTGTAATTGGAAATGTGAATAATAAAAGGCAGAAAAACTCCATTGCTGTCCTGTAAGGGAAAGGCAAAGGCTCCCCAGGCAAAGCCTGTGTGGGGGAACCCCTGGGCTGAGGAGGCCCTGGCTGTTCCTGAGTGGCTCTTGTCCTTCCTGACACGAATTAGTCCCAGGGTATTCCTGGGGATGGGAGGTATGGGGTTCAATAGTGGTGGAATAGGGGTACAGACTTTTAAGAGCAATTTGGTCTAACTGATGCTCCAAGCTGGACTTTTCAGGGCTGTGATCAGCCGTGGTGGGTGGCTGTACCTCCAGGTGTCCTTCCACAGGTGGATCCGAACGGTGCCTTCCTCCTCCCCGCCAATGGCATCCAGGACCTGTACATCGGCGTGAGGCCACGGCGGGCTGGCAGCAAGTTCATCTACCTCAACCTGGTGGATGTGGAGTCCCACCAGCTGGTGTCCTCCTGGCTGCTCTGCCTGTCCTGCAGGCAGCCTCTCATCTCCAAGGTACGGCAGCTCTCGCGGCTGAGAAACGTGGTGATGGCACCGGATCAGTGGTCACAGTTCAGCCAATAACCTGGGGCCGTCCCCTGCTTCTTCCTCTCTTTCCATCTGTGGTTTTTTTGGTGCTTGCCACCATAAACACACATTTAGCCCTTGGGGTACTTGAATAATCTCACTGAAGCCCCTGGTAAAATGTCTTTTAGGCTGTTTTGGAGGCAGCCCCATGCTGAGGAGTGGCAGCTCGGAAGTATTCCCGGTTGTGAAATTAGAGCTGCAGCATGCTGCTTTCGATTAGCGCTGTGCTGGCGGAGGCCTTGCCTCAAAGACAGAAAATTAGATTTCCTGGCTAATGTGTTCCTTCTAAAAATGTTTTCCTGAACCGCTTGGTACTGGGAAAGGTTCAGATTGGCATTTACACTGATGCCCCATTGTCCTGCCACATGCTGCTTGTGCTATGGGGTGTTAAGAGAATCACAGAATAGTTGGGGCTGGAAGGGGCTGTTCAGGGTCATCAAGTCCATCTAGTTATCTGAGGGAGCACCACAGCTCTCCCTGGGAATGAGAAGGAGCTGGCTAGCCTCCACTACTCTCCCAGCCCTTTGTCCTTCACGCTCGTAATTAATTGTTGCTGCTTTTGATCAGAGGTGGGTTCTTTGTGCTGGCTGGCAGAGCAGATGTGAGGTGTGGGAGGGGAGGGAAGAGAAGGCAGCGTGTTGGAGGCAATTCTCTGTGGTGGGTTTGGGGGAGTGCCCATTGTGGCTGCTGCCCACCCTGCTGTCTGTGCCGCCTGGCCACAGCCCTTGCTTGCCCCACAGGCCTTTGAGATCTCGCTGCCCACGGGAGGTGGGAGAGGCTGCAACAAGCGCATCACCTACACCAACCCTTACCCCTCGCCCCGGCTCTACTTCTTATGCACCAACCGCCCCGACCTGCTGCAGTTCAAGGAGGACTCCTTCGAGGTACGTCCTGCTGCCAACGCTGCCCCCTCAGCAGGTCCCTCATCTGGCCAGACCAGGCGATGCTGGGTGGGTGCTGGGCACGAGGGCCACCCTGGCCTGGGGAGGGCGGGCAGCTGAAGGGCCCCGGCCGGGTGCTGCAGCCTCCTCTGGCCCTCTGTCCTGCAGGTGGCCGGAGGGGAGGTGTACACCATTGGCCTGCGCTTCGCCCCGAGCCAGACCGTGGGGGAGGAGGAGATCCTGATTCACATCAACGACCACGAGGACAAGAACGAGGAGACCTTCTGCGTGAAGGTCCTGTACCAGTGAGGCCGCCTGCCTGCCACTGCAAAGCTGCTGGTTCCTGCGCCAACCCAGAGGCTTTGTCAGCACCGTCTTGGGGGTGCCCGTGTCTGTCTGAGGGTGGTCACGGCCCCCATCCCCTCACTGTCACCTTGGCAGGCCGGGGGAGGGGGGTCTCTCTGTCACTGGGATCCCTGGGCATTGCCCTGAGTGCCAGCGGTGCCACGCGGCTCCATCTGCCCAAATCGAGACGAGTGGATGTGTTTGTTACGGCACTTTGTGACTGCAGGATCTGTATTTTTGTTAAGCGTGACGATATTTTAGGCACTTTGAATCTTTTTTTAACTTGAAAAGTTTGCAGATTTGATTCTGCGGAATATTTTTAAAGTATATTTTATATTCTATGGTGAGTTTTGTACACACTAAGGCAGTTCTATGGGATTTTTGATACTTTTTACTCATCCTTGATCCATAAAAATCGCTGTGCATAACTGTCAAGAGCGTGGCAGCATTTTCTTCCTGGGGAGGTGGAAATCCTCAGCATCCCTGTCCTGTGGAGATGAGTGCTGGAGGTCCCCTGTGTCACCCCCATCCCCTGGAGCATCTTGGGGGTCAGGGCAGGGACCGTAAATGGGACTGGGAGGGAAGGGCAGCCCACCAGCTCTGGAAATGCTGCCTCACTCTCCACAGGCCTGAGGCTGGTGAATTAGTGGCCCCGATAAAGTCGGGTGCCAAGTTCCTCTGCCTCCATTGCACTGATGGGAAATGACAGCTCATATTTTAGAACTGATTATACTGTCTGCAGCACAGAGAGGCCCCGAAGTTGGGTTATTAAAGTAGATTAGCTGAATAATTTTTATTACATTTTCACACAACGATATTTCTTGAGGCTTATGAATGAGCTGGTGCTGTACCTGCAGCACAGGCAGCTCGAGTGGTGAATGATGTGCCAATGTTCAGGGGACGCCAACACAGGGACTTGAGCTGAACTGGTGCTTGAATGGTGCTGCCTGCTCCCCTGCAGCACACGTCTGTGGCCCAAAATCTACAGAACTGTCATTAAGAAAACTTGATAAAACATTTCCTGTAGGAAATGCAAATGCCTTGTGTCCCAGCTGCTTGGCATTATGGCCATGGCCCTTGGAATTGCTGCTGCTGCTGCCTCTCAAAACGAGCGTGGGGGCAGCTTCCTGGGTTCCCACTTGTTAATGAAGTCATCCCTGCTGATGACAATGAACTCAAACACCCGTGCCTGGCATGCAGCTTGGTGTTCTCTTCCCATTTGCATTCATGTCAGGAAGGAAACTGGATTCCAGTAATGACAGAATTAATTCGCCCTAAAAATCTCGGTTTGTGTCTCATCACTGAGGTGTGCAGAGAGGGAAGGATTGAGAAGCCCTTTCCACGGGTTCAGTGACTCTCGGGGGTGTTGTCCCTCT
This sequence comes from Edolisoma coerulescens, assembly GCA_013397115.1. NCBI lineage: Eukaryota > Metazoa > Chordata > Aves > Passeriformes > Campephagidae > Edolisoma > Edolisoma coerulescens. The sequence continues at coordinate 87,483 of VWZW01002955.1, read as the reverse complement.
TGGAGCAGAGGCAGATGAGACCTTTTGGGGACTGGAGTGTCACTGCCTTGCCAAAGGCATTGCTGGAATGGCACCAGAGGAATAAGGAGAGCAGGGAGACCTGGCCCCAGCACCCCGGCTAGGGAGGGGCAACTAAAAAATGGCAACTAGTGATGAGAAAATAAAGTAAAAAAAAAAGTAAAACCAACATAGAAGTTGGGGGCAAAGCTCCTGCAGCAGCTGAAGGCCCTTTGGGAAACCAGCCCTCAGGATGCCCGAGCCTCAGCAGGGTTTGCCGCCAGCCCAAACTTTTAAACCCAGCTTGTTTTCCCCATTAGGAGGAGGAAATTGCAACTGCCTGAGAACCCTCTAATTAAACAAAGCCTCACCATAATATTTGCTGGGAACTCGCCAGCCCTGTAATATGACATTACCGGGCATCTTTATTAGCTGAAATGAGTATTTGGCGCCTCTGCCAAACCGAAAGCTGATTGAGGCGCATGGAAGCAGCACAGCAGCATCCAGCAAAGGCTCCTGTGACCTGCTGGTGAGGCAGCATCACCCTGGGGGGCTTTCCACTGAGACAAACCCTCTCTTGCTTATCTCCATGTTACCCAAATCCAGCCCAGCAGCCCCAATGTGGGAGTTTGGGAGGTTTATTCCGTTTCTCCCACTTGTCTCTCTGAAAGCGCGTCACTGACTTGATAAAACCTGATTTAATGGTTACAAAACCCAGAGATAAAGCTACTCTTAATGGATTTCTTTAACATCAAGGCTGTCAAATAGGAGGCTCAGAATCCTTTCTACGGTGAGAGCGACTATATTAAGTGCACTCAATCACGCCCAGGCGAAGGTTCCCTAAGTGAGACACTGGCTGGAGGAAATGCATTTTATTAGTGTCTCTGGAGAAAGGAGTCTGGCAGGAGGGATGAGGAGCCTCTGAGCTGCAGTGGCTGTTCTCCTGTTCAGCTGCAATGGATGGGACGTGAAGGACTTTGCAAAGCACATCCTCACTCCCTGGCTGGTCCTGCCGGGAGGAAGGTGATGGGCACCTTGGTGACATCGCACGATGGTGACATTGCATGGCCGTGGCCTCTGCCTGGGACAGGAGCTGGCCTGGGGGAGAAGAACCCCCAGGGAAGGATGCTCACCTGGGGGATGGTGCTCACAAACACACCTCAAAATCCACCCTATGGAGCTCAGCTCCTGCAGGGTCTGATGGAGAGTGGGGCATCCAAGGGGGTGATGGTCAAAGGCTTTCGGGGGTGTCAGATGGGGCTCACCCCAGCCGAAGGGAGGGGTGAAGGAGAGGGGCCTTGGCAGCTCTGGGCAGACCAAAGCTTAAAACACAGATTAGTTTTTCATAACAATTCGTGGCTCCATAATGAGAAATTTGCAGCAGTTCTAAACTGCTGGTTGCTTTTAAATCATTTCCTGTCTTTCTGTCTCAGGCTTGACATTTGATGATGAATTGAGTCTCCGTGTTCATTTACCCACTGATTTACTGTACGGAGGTGGGAAACCACAGCCACCTTAGTGAAGGTCAACATGGAGTGTTTGCCTGTAATTTTCAAATACTATTAAGGTTTTTAAATAAACCGTGTGGGTGCTGTAGGCAACGAAGGCCCCTCTGGCAAGGCTGATGCTGCAGTGAATCCTGCTGGGTGGTGAGAAAGGGTTTGTGGGATCACGAGCAGTTCACTTGGCTCGTCAGCATAAGGGTACATCAGACTGCACCCCAAATTCATGCTTAGAGGGCACTTGATTTTAGGGGCACAGCGATCTGGGCACTGGCAGCTGCTCCTCACCTCCCAGCCCAGATTAGCATTGGGTTCTCCTCCTGCTTTCCCCTGGCTCGCCGAACCCCGCACTCATCCCTGGGAAGCTGGAGGGAGCTGCCCCACAACTTCCCCAGAGACACCGGCTCTGTCTCCGGCGGCAGGACCCGGCTGTTTGCGGCTGTGGATCTGTTGGCAGGTGTGAGCAGAGCGGCCGTGCCAGGAGGTTCGGCTGCGCAAATGTCACGCAGATCTTATCTCAGGGGAAACATCCCTCAGCAATTGCAGTAAACGAAAAGTCCTGGAATCAAAGCCTTGGAGGCTGCAGCCTTCTGTTTATCTCCAAGTATGAAGTATGTGTGGAGGGAGCTGGGAGCAGGAGGTGCCGGTGGCTGCAGTCCCTGCGGTGTGGGGATGGTGTCAGGGTTTGCCTTTGCCCAGGGTGCGGGCAGGAGGATGCTCTGAGCTCTGCCTGCATCAGCCGTCTGCCCCCTTGCTGCAAATTAATAAGCAAGTTCAGGAAAAAAAGAAAAACGAAGTCTCTCCACGGATAATTTGTGCACAGAAAAGGGGCCGAATGAAGTAAATAAGTCCTTTGCTGCTACGCTGATCCCATTTGACTCCCTGCCTTTCACAGCAACTTTTCAAGCTTAATGGTATCAGATACCCTTTTGGCACCCATTTTCGGAGCTGCATCCCCCCCCCCACCCCGCTGCTCCTTAATGCAGCTCATCTCCTGCCTATGGCTCCCAGGGCCTCCGCCAAATCAGCACTTCAAATTAAAGTCTTCCCCACCGCTCCCTGGTTACCATGGAGATCCGAGTGGATGCTCCCTTCCTTCTTCCTCTTGAGCCGATGGAGAGGCCCCTCCCGGGGACGGCCCTCGGGGGGCCTGGGAATCTCTGAGCATCCAGCAGTTCTGCAGCTGCCTTTGCCATGTGCAGCCGCTGGCAGACCTGGGGGTCTCAGTCCTGGTGTGCTGGTGACCCTGTCCCAGTGCCCCACTCCACAATGGAGCATCCCACACATGCCAGGAACAGGTTCCCAGTGTAAGTTTTCCTCCTATGTTGGAGCTTATCCCACCTGACTCCCCAGGGAGCTTGGCCAGCAGAAAATCTCCTCTGGTGGGAATCAACCCTACAGCTGGACAGGGACCAGGCTGGTTTGTTTGTGGCATCTTTATCGAAACGATAAGTAGACTTCTATAGTCTGCACACAGATTTCCCAAGCACTGCCTGGAGCTGTTTTGCCAAGGCTGCTCCAGCGGTGGGAATGGTGGTGGGAATGCCCTTGCACGTGGAAGTGAATGGGCAAATAGCTGCAAGATCAAGAAGCGACAGTAATTATGGAACAAAATTGTTATTAATGTACTAATTTACCTGGGAGCTGGGCTGTGTGTAATTACACTCTGGAATCATGATAAGGTTAATGCATTTACCTTCCTAGGTATTTAGAGACACTTGGAATTGTTCTCTCCGAGAAAACCGCCGTGTGCGTGTTCCTGGCCATGTGGGTCTGGCAGCCAAAGGGGGCATGGGGAGGTTTGTTGCTCCTTGCAAATATTGCTCAGAGGGGGATTTGGGACAGCAGCAACCCTGACTGTGTGGCCCTGGGGAATCCCAGGGGATGCTCACCAGAGGGGATGCATTCGGCTGCTTCCTGGAGCCTCTTAGACCATGGCCAAACGAGTTTTCTGGGGTGTGTATATCTGAGGGAAACTGTCCTGGGGGCCACCAGCATCTGGCATTTGGCTGTCTGGAAATCCTCCCAACCTTCGGGCTCAGCAGTGCTGCAGCAGCCATCCAGGCTGGCAGAGGGACCAGCAAACCCGACCTGTTTGTGCTTAACAAATCAGAACTTCGCAAACACCTCGGAAACTTCCCAACACTGGCAAAAAGCCTCTGTCTGTGAGGATGCTGTTCCCCACACCAGGTCCACGTGTATCCTTTGGCAGTTGCTGCTAAAGCTGCTGTGGACACGGGTGCCCCAGAAATGCCAGGCTGGAGCAGGGCTGCTCACCCGCACGTCAGGGCTGCTGCCACGGCGCTGAGCATCGCTCTGGCACGGGTGTGAATAGGGAACAAGCAGGGCAGGATCGGACAGACCTCGGAGTCCCCCTCCTCAGGGATGTTCTGGCTTCTCCCCAGCGCCTCGGGAGCTCCCTGCCCTGCTCCAGCCCACCTTTATTAATGTCACACTGGGAAATGTCAGCCGGGTTTGCGAGCATCCCACGGCAGTGAGCCCTCCCGGCTGCACCGGCTGCCGAGCCCGTGCACGCGGAGCCGCTCGCTCGCGGGCCGGTCGCGCACAGCCACCGCGTGTCACCGGGGATATTTCTCCTGGTGTCACATGGGGAGGACAGCAGCAAGATGCGGAAGGTCAGCGCAGCCCTGAAAATATGTCTCTGCCTGTGCACAGCTGTATTTTTGGCTTCTTCAGTATCCAACACACACACACTGCTAGTGAAAGGCCGGAGAGGCCAGGGCTTGAGTGAGGGAAAGGTTTAATAGGGTTACGGGAGGCCTTGAGGACCCCTTGGCTTCGCCTTTTGCTGATTTACAGGGAAATAATATGTGAGTGGCTCAGGGGAGCCCAAGGCTCCCTCTCCACTGCAGACCGCTGCAGCAGGGAGGTCAGAAAGAGAATTGCTGGAGAGGAGCTAACGAAGCCCAGCAACACCCCAAATATTTCTCCAGAAATCAATGCAAAGGTTTATTCCTCTCATTAGAGAAGGAGGGGAAGGGGAAGGGGAAAAGGGATGGGAAAGGGAAAGGAAAATGGAACGAGAAAGGAACGGGGACAGGGAGAGGAAGGAGAAAGGGAAGGGGGTTCTGGGCTGCCTATCAGGCCTGTTTAATCGCATTGTGTAAACCCATTCTTACAACAAACATAAGTTTGAATTATGTGTGTTATTTTTGCAGACTGTTTGCACATGGTTGAATTTCATGATGACAGAAGTGAGTTACTGCACAGGGTTATGCAAATGAAGTGCTTAATTAAGTAGGAGTCACACAAAATAAATTACAGCTCCACCAAATGCCCTCTGTTCTTCCGCTGAGTCCAGGTCGCTTCCAAGTGATCGGCTCCTGGCTGAGAAACTTCCTGGGAGGACGGTGCTGCTTTCCCAGCTTTGCTTGAGAGGAGGATGGANTCCCATCCCATCCCATCCAGTCCCAACCCCACCAGCACGATGCTCTGCCACACCACCCACCACTCTCCTTCCTCCAGCCCCATTAATCACCCTCAAGGGCTCCTCGTACTTTATCAGGCCCAGATGTTTCCTGCTGTTTGCTACAAATGTTAATTATCTCCTAATTACTTCTAAGCAGAGGCTGGGCTGGCAGAGAGCAGGGAGAGAGCCAGCCAAGGGCATTTACAGCCCAGGGCAGTGGGACATGGACCAACAGCTGCTTCTGGCAGGGAGTTTGTTGGAATTCCTTATTATTCCCCCAGTTCCCAATACTTATCGATGAGTTACCCGGGCAGTGCCCCAGGATGGAGATGCCCTGTGGGGATGCAGGATGGGGTGGTGTGGAGCCCTCTCTGCCTCTCAAAGCCCCAGGCACGGGCACTTTTGTCAGCCTGCAATATTTGGGTGCTGGTGGTGGCCATGGGACATATTCCTGGGGCTTCATGGTTGGTTGCAGGGATGGAAAGCTGATGGGCTCAGGTGCTGTTGGAAAGCTCCTTTGAAGGTGGGGAATGGCTTCTTTGGGGGACTTGCAGCCCAAATTCAGCCATCTCTGACTCCACGCAGTTTCTGCCATCCAGCACGTCCCCACACTGTCCCTAGTGCCACACCATCTCGCCATGGCCATTTTGCCCGTGCCACTGCTGTGGCCCACGGGTACCAGGCAGGGCATCCCTGGGATGGCCCCTGCAGGACTGGAAAAGCCTCAGCCCCTCCAGTGGAATGCTGCCAGCTTGGGCAACATGGAGCAAAAACAATTAAAAAAACCCCAACTCAAGCCCAACAGAGTGATCAGGAAAATAACTTTGTGGAAGGTTTATTTTTAGCTCTCTCCAGTGCAAAAAACAATTAAAGAAAGTGTCAAACCCCACTCCCAAATGTGAAGAGCTGGAAGCCAAATGTCACCCCAGCTTTGATCCCCTTGGAGGCAGCAATGCTGCTATCAGTTTAGAAGCATTAATTTGCATATTCATGTCCCCTAATTTGCTCTTCGGGAGCTGGAGTCTAACAGCTAATGAAGAAAGTCTTCCTGTGCGTGCAGAGGAAACCTGGAGTTTGTCACAGACGCGCTGGGAAAAATAATCAGACATAAGTAAGTGTCCATCCCAAGTGAAGGAGTGTCCAAACCAAAAAACTTGGCAAAGACCAAACTCCCTTTCCTGCATGTCCAGCGGATGGGGTGAAGGGGCCACTGAGTCCCCAGTGCCAGGACGTGCCCTAATGCAGGTAACGCTGGGAGGGATGCTGGGGAGGGCATGATGAGGGGAAGGTTTGGGGAGCTGGAGACCCCCTTCCCTGTGCAGCAGCAATTGAACCATGGAATGGGAATGGGTTGGTTTTAGGGAGTATTGGGCACCCAGGAACCTGCCAGGACCATCAGGAGCTGTGTCAGGAGCCAAAGGGCTGCTGGTGGCAGCTGGCCAAGCAGGCAGTGTTATCAGCCACGCTGCCAAGCCATGTGTCCCTTCTGCTCACCCTTAATTCAATTTCTTTCAGCAACACAATAGCTCAGTTTTATGTCTGCCATTCATCAAGAATTAAACTTATTGCCATCATTGTTGGCAGGGTATGGATTCCAAGATGGCACTGAGGCTTGCAGGAGGCAGCGACTGCTCCGCATCCGCAGCACGCCCGCTCCTCATCCCACAACTGGGAACGCACGGAACCCCCCGTGCCTGTGTCTGTGGGAACTAATGGGATGTGCAGGGATCCTGTGTGACCCTGGGATGCCATGTGAGTTTTCCATGGCTGTGGAAGGTCAGCACTGAGGAGGGGGCTGGGCTCAGGGACTGAGTGGCCAGGAGCATCACCCGCCACTGTTGGAGCAGAGTCACGGTTATCTCAGGACAAGTCTTGGATCATGCAATGCTCTTTATTCCTTGTGGTGCCTGGAGAGCTCCTTCTATCTGCTCTGCCGAGGGCTGCAATTACAGCTTTGTTGTCAGTAGCAGATAAAGAGGAGGTTGTCAAAATCCGGGTTAAGGCTGCTGCCCCTGGCAGGAGCCGTGCGGAGAGGGGGAGCTCCTGGAGGGAAGATGTGCCCCTGCTTTGGCCAGAGCTGGACTGTCAAAGCGACCCTGCCAGCTCAGCACTGTGTGCCAGCAACAAGGCTGGAAAAAAGCAAACCTGAGCAATGCTTCCTGGGGAGGCATGGAATCATGGAATTCCAGAATGCTTTGTGTAGGGAGGCACCTTAAAAATCATCCAGTTCCACGCCCCTGCCGTGGACAGGGACACCTTCCAACAGACCAGGTTTTTCCAAGTCCCATCCAGCCTGGCCTTGAACACTTCCAGGGATGGGTAGCCCAGGTAAATATGGTGTGACTCTGAGCTGGGAAAATGCTTCCCAGCATTTCAATGTGTCACATGGCTTGTTAGCCTCTGGTGCAGTTAACCTCTTGATGGTTTAGCATTACTAATTCCTTTGGTAATTACAGCAGTAACAATAATCCCAGGAAGCTTGTTGGGCTGCGGTGCATGTATATGCTGTGCTGTTCCATGCAAATTCCCCTTGGGAAACGTGGCAGTTAATGGGACCTGTCTGCATGGCTGGGAAACTCCTGTGGGATGGTGAGTGCTGGGCTGGTGGGCTGGCAAGGCACAGCGCTGTGATGGCACTGGGAGCAGAGCTGCTTGGTGGGTAGCTCCTCTCATCCTGCCTGCTCCAACTGGGGTTACACTGCTGGACTTTTTCAGGGAAGCTCCTGCCCCAGCTGAATCTCAGATTTCACTGAAAGCTGGGAATTTCAGCCTGAGCCGCAGGACTTGGTTTGAGCGGTAACGTCAGAGGAGAGCTTGCTGCACTGTGTTATCTGCCTCTGACATCAGCTCCCCCTAAGAAATCACAAAGACAAAAATCTTCCACATTCTTTTCTTTCAGCAAATGCATTTTAAATAAATTATAGGATTAAAAAAGTTAAAAGTTTAATAGGCTCCCCCGTTGTGCGTGAGTTCAAAAGGAACATTTATCAGGCGTGAGGTTGGGCCGCAGTTCGTCTGTGCTGCTGGAAGATTTTTAATTCACTCAACTGGAAACGATGAGAAGAGTTGATTAGATGGGAACTGTAATTTATTCCCAGCTGTCAGCAGCTCCAGCACCCTCAGGGAGTCTGGAACCTTGGGGCAGCCACAGCAGTCCTGTCCCCTCTGGGACTGCTCTGGGCTGCCCCTCACCAGACCTGAATGTGTTTGTGGCTGTGGCTGATATGGTGTGGCTCCTTGTGCTCCATGAATCATTCCCTGTCCAAGAAGCTGGATGAGGAAGCCTGTCATGTCAGGGACATTTCAGGGAGAAGCAGTGTCATGGTCCGAAGCATCTGGGGCAGGGATTGGGCTCCCTCCCGGATTGCTCAGCTGCCTCCCAACACATCTGGATTCTGCCACCACTGTGTGCTGGAGGAGTAGCTCTCCAAAAGCCTCTGGTGTCTTCAGCCCCTCAGACAAAGGATGCAGTGCAAGAAGCCAAATCCACTTTATTAGCATTATCGAGGAAGTGAAATCCTTTTCCATAAGTGGTTCTGTATCATTAACAGCAAAATAAGCAACTGCTGACAGCCAGGCTGCTCTGGAGAGCAAGCCCACATCCATCCTAGAAACTGGGACATGCCAGCATGGTGATGGTGATGTCCTCTTTCATCTCCTTTTTCCTCTCCTGCCAGTCCGTTGGGGACCCTATGAACGCTGACAGCAGCGGCAGGCGGCTGTGGAAGAGTTAAGGGTCTGTGTTTTCCACCGCCACTCTTCCTTCTCAGGGAAGACAAATGATTCATTATATTCCCCATCATTTTCGCTGATGCCTGGCTGCCTCCCGTCGAGATGTTGGGTCTGCGCCACACAAGTCGTTAGCCTGATCCCCAAGAAGAGCTGTGGAGAGCCGTGTTCCCTATTTGTCTGTGGTGGCTCCTGCCAGGGGCAAACCAGCGTGATCAGTTCTAGTTTTCCTTCAGATCTTCACAGAAAAGCCAACACACAGAGATGTGGCATGAGAATATCTCAGCGACATCCAGCTTTTTCTGGGCAAAGCAGAGGAAACTGTGGCTGCGAGAGGTTTTGCAAGCGGGTGGATGGGGAAGCTGCCCCTGCCCGCAGGCACGACAGGGACGGTCACAGCCACCCGCTGCCCACGCTGCGGGTTTGATGTGGGCACTGCCAGCTTCCAGCCCCCCCAAAGGTAAATATCCAACTCATCTTCTCCTGGGAAGTATTTGCCTCTCAGATCCACAGATGACAGTATTCAATTTGGCCGGAATCAGGCAGCTGCAGGCAGGGTGGTGCAAACTGCATCCCAACCCTCGGAGCTGTCGTGCTCCCCACAGCAAGAGGCAGACAGGGATCTGTCAGGAAACCATGGTCCAAGAGCTGGTGGCGGATCTTTTGGCTAAAATTGCTCTGTTTTCACTCACCAGAGCGACCCACTGCTGAACTGCACATAGGATTGAGAGTAGGACTGTGAGTAGGACTGTGAGTAGGACTGCATGTGGGTTGGAGGATGAGAGTGGTATTTGTAACGAAGCCTGTATCCAAATCCAGAAGTTTTTCAGATGACACAAAGAAGCTTGATTTTGGACCCGAGTCAGACAAGATCATCCAGACTCATGGAGGCTGTGAGAGTCTCCAGCACTGACAGGATCAGCAAGGAACCACTGTGCCGAGTGAGGTCTGGGTGTGAACCATGGGATGATGATGGTGCCAAGGAGCCAGAGGGCTGATGCCCACAAAGATCCAAGACCCCCGTGCAGATCCTACAAGCCCATGTGCTCCCCAGCACATTCTGGAGCCCAGCCGTGCCTGGATGGAACATGTTTCTGGCTGGGAGAGGCATGGCATTAACACAGAGTATCAACAGGACCTATGAATACATAAAGAGTGATGTGTATTTTAGCTTCTCACCACAGGGATGTGTTATTCCTGCTACTGTGTTATTCCTGTTAATATTTTTAACAATCCTCTCCTGCTCAGGGGCACTGGGGCTTGAAGGGAAGCGAAAATGGCTTGGCTTAAGGCACCGGGCAGAGAAGTGAAGGTGGCTGTGACTGCTGGGGCAGAGAGGGAGAAATTTGTCATGGAAATTAGGGATACTCTGCCTTTGGCACTCGTGATGACCCTGGTACCAGCTGGGACAGCAGCCCCTCAGCAGGCCCTGGAGCATTTCACTGAAAGCAGTGCTGGCTGCAAGCACCAGGGAGGAGCTGGCTCCCTGCATGGCCCTCGCTGGTTTATTTTGATAGGCAGGAGTCATTCCTGTTCACAGCCGTTTAATGTAATGTGGGAATTGGTAATTTGGGATTGTGGCTGAAATCACTTTTGAATACATAAAACATAAATACAGCAAAAGCGGAGAAATGAGCCATAACTCTCCCTAATGGAGCTCCGGCCTCTCTGCTTTCCGTGGCACAGGGAAAAATGGTCCCACTATTTTCGACCATTAATTCTGTCTCGGCCCGAGCCGTGCTGCTCCTGGTTTCCCGAGCACTTTTTACAAAATAATGAGGCTATTTATTAGCAGCAACAAGGCTGCACAGAAAAAGGTGTTGAGATAGTTTCTATAGTAACTCCCTGTGAAAACATTTGGTGCTCAACCGTCCGACGCTGTTCTGCTGCCCCAACTGCCGGGTGAGCGGAGCGGCCCCAGCTCAGGTCTGACCATGGAGCCCTGCGCTCCCCTTACTTCATCCCTTACAGGACCCATATGATGGGCTTCATATGAGAGGATGCAGCAGCAGCAGCAGTGTCATTTTGGGGTTTATTTGGCAACATTTCCCTGAGAAACCCCATTGAGCAGGTGGGACAGGAGGTGGGATCCTGCCTGCCTGACGCTGGGTTGCTCAGTAAGGGTACCTGTAGCAGCCCCATGCATTGGCTGTCACAGCCCCCGGGGTGAAACCCAGCAGCTCTTCTCTCTCCCTACAGTGTCTTCTTCTCATCTTCCTCAGCTGTAGGTCACATTTTCACTGGGCATTTAATGTGTATTCTCAACTCCCTCCTCAGAGCAGGAGAGGAGTAGGAGCAGAGTGGCATGGCCTAGTGCAGGCTTGTGAGCATCCTGAAGCTACCCAGGAGCAACAACCACTCTGGCTCGGAAAGAAGCACTCGGGGCTCAGGCTGCTCTCTGCATCACAGCAGAATTTCCAGGAGTAATTGGATTTGGCCATTCAGTTATTTTCACAAAAAACGGAAAACTCAATTGTTCACATTCGCCAGTTGGATGCCACAGGAACTAAGCACAAATTCCATTGTTCTTAAGCACAGTTCCACAAATGGTTTGTATTGAGTAACACAAACAGTATTACAGTAACTCCCCAGCGCTGCTCAATTCCTACATTCCAGCACATGGAGTGACCGGGCAGCCCTTTTGAGGGGAGGGTCTGAATACCCACGTTTTTACTCCATACAGCTCTGTGTGGATACAGAATAAATTCCAGGAAAGCAGGGGTACCTGAGGATTAAGAGGAGACTAAATTTACTGAGGAAACCATTACTCACTTGGCCCTATCTGGCAGCTGGACAAACAGGGCTCGGGAAAGGAGGATAAATCAGTCCCACCCCATCAGTGTGTGCTGGGGGAGCGGAGCATCCTCCAGCCCACGCTCCGGTTTGCCGGCATCTCCCATCCCCCGTGAAATCGTTATTAAAGCTGGCAAGCCATCATGAGAAATAAAGATTTATCGTGGCGTAATTTCCCAGGAGGGACAGAGATTAATGCCGAGGAGAGGGGAACCAGCAGCCGTTTTCTGTTTGGGTAGCGGATGAGCTTTTTGCTCCCTGAGGCTCTGTGCTCCTGCCGGGAGCCGGCAGCAGTCCAGCCGGGGATGCGGCCTCAGGGCTCCATCCCAGCCCCGCTGGCATCCAGCCCATCCTGGGGATACATTGCAGGACACCTCTGCCTTTTTCTTTCTAAAATTTCTTACATTTCCTTCTTAAATTTCACCCTCTCAAGCCATGCAGCCTCTGTCGAGGGCTCCCCGTGCACCATCAGGATCCCTGCACTGCACACGGAGCACAGGGAGAGGAGGAACACGAGGAAAGCTGCAGAGAAGAGGGACAAGGTAGTGCTTTAGTGTCTTTTACAGAGAAAAATATAATCTGTGCACTGAAGAAACTGAGTCATACAGACACTCTCAAAAAAGGCCCCTATTTTTGTTGCTGCTTTGCCTGGACGTGTCACGGGAGGAGGGAAGGGATACGGCAAAGCACTTTTCAATTTTGGAGGCAAAATTTTCATCATTATCATTTCAATTAAAATTACTCTTTGAAGCAGTTTGTCTTCAGGCTCAGCCACACGAATCTTTGCTTTCATGACACAGAAAACTTGAAAAATAAAAATGACCCTATTCTATCCAGCCCTGGTTTCAAGGACAGGGCTCATGCTGGAGTGGGATGTGGAGTGTGGTGTTCAAGCTCTGGAAGCATCCCTGGCTTGCTCCAGTGCAGGGAATTGCTCCTGGAGCAAGGGCAATGCTTGCCCCAGCACGATGCTGAGTGAGGTGCACACAGCCCCATCACTTCCCACCTTATGGAGAGTTAAATCAAGTGGAGCTGCTGGCGCCTCTTTGGATTTGAGCAATGCCCTGTGTGTGGTGGGGCAGCCATAAATTGATGGGAGCCCTGGGGGATGGCAGAAGGACTGGTCCTTGCTGCCAGCACTCACCAGCCTCCCCTGCCTCTGCTGGGATCCTGGGATGGGCCGTGAACACCTGTGAGGCGGAGATTACGCAAGGCTTCCATAAAAACGACTGATGTTCAACACTAATTTATGGATATACTGAATTATCTAATGCAAATGTGAGTAGGATTTACAAAGAGATATCAGAGAGGCACCTACAATCAAGTCAATCTTCTTTGCAGAAAAGCAGAAGACGCAACGTGGAAAAGGAGCCTGGTAATTTATGCATTTAAGTGTCCCATTCCGTCCTCAGGAACGTGGTTACCAGTTCCTACGCCTGTCCTTCATAACTGCTCCCAATGTCATCTTTTTAATGAAAATTAAGTGCTTTGGTTGTACTCCACAGAAGCTGTGCGGACACGACTAATTGCAGCGCTGGGAGATGGCAACCTCATTTGAAAGGAAGCAAGTCCCGGGAGGATTCAGCGCGGACTCTTCCAAACAACAGACGCCATGGACTTAGAAGGACTAAAAATATTTCCCCTGCATCTGCGCGAGCCGTTTCATTTCCTCTTCATTTTCTCTAATTTTCTTTGTCTTCAGCTTTAACTGATTCGATGCATCCTAATTACGAGCACATCTGCCCGCTCCCGTGGCATTCCGGCTGACCTGTGCCAGCATCCGGGCTGGCGAAGAGATGGAGAAGGGATGGACAGCAGGACTTGCTCCCCAAGGACCTGTGGACATCCCTCTGGTCCCGGATGCTGTCCAGACATCCCTGAGGAGAACTTTCTGCACGCAAACTTTCCTGTGCTGTACTCCAGTGCTGAGATGCCCAACTATTTTCCCACACGTACAGTCGATTTCCCAGGAGCAGGTGTGGTCAGGATTGCACTGTCCCAGCCGGTCCTTGGGTCCTGTGAGTAGGACTGGGGCTTGTTTTTTCGGGTTAGCCATCGCTTAGGAAAATCCTGTGTAAATCCAGGACTCAGAAGTCGTTTATTCTGCTGCTAATTTATGACAGTGTTTTTCATCCTGATCTTAAAGAAAATCCATCCTCACATTTGAGGGCTAAAAGCAAATCCCTGGCAAGATTAGGTTAGCCTAGAAAAACTCAGCCCACAAGCAATTACCCAGCGCTTTCCGAGGTGTTTTGTCTCCTGCATAAGGAAATCAAAATCCCCAACCAACGATTCGTGGGAAGAAGTGGCTCCGATACTAGAACAAGATGCGTGTTGTGTCCTTTCTTTAATCAAGTTAATGGTCATCATATTACATGCTAATGTCTCCTCCGAGGTCCATCAGCCGTGCAGCTGCAGCCGCCTGCAATCCGCCGTGTTTTACCTGAGAGACCCAATTACTGCTCGGCTCGGCGCGGGCGGGCGCGGAGCATTGCGGAGCAGCCCCTGCCGGCCCCGCGGCCGCACCACAGCTTCCTCTGGCCTCGCCTGGGCCGGGAGAACCGGCCCGAGGGTTTGGGTAGGAAAACAAGGAGCAGAACAGCTCGGGTTCTGCTTCGCTGGGTTACCCGGGAAGGCTTGGGAACGGCAGGAGGCTGCGGGGCGCTGGGGTACCCCGACCGAGGGGCCAAGCTCACTCTCCGAGGGGCTCTCCCAAAAGCCAGAGGCTGTGCCGCTGGCAGCCTGGCCTCGAGCCCCCTGGACCACTGCCATTCTCATTGCCATCTAGTGGCATTCACTCGCAGATGCTTTTATACTTATTTTTTCACCCATTCCACATTAATTGATAATAAAATAACCAAACCCAAATGTTCTGTGTTTTTCCCCATAATTTTTATGCTTGACGGAGGAGCCTGGGCTGCCCGCGGTGAAAGGTGCAAAGCAGAGGCAGTAACACAAGGGATGCACCAGTTCTCTGTATTTGTTAACGGGGGGTCACCCCCACCTTCTCCGAGGGGAGAGGCGCCCACCCTCCCATGCGGGTAACCTGCAGCAGACTCGATTGCTGGCTGGAGCATCCTCCCAGACAGCCCCTCCGGCAGGACGGGGGGCAGAGGAGGGGCCGTGCCCCGGAACGCCCAATCCCGTCAGGAGTGGAGGGATGCAGCACCCTGACGGCTGCTCGCAATCTCCAAGGGCTGAGAGATAAGGGGGCTGTCAGGGAAAGGCCGGGCCAGAGAGATAAGAGAGCTTATTCCGTTCAATTATTGGGCAGATAAGGAAGCACAGGCAAGCCCGGCTCTCCTGATTCACCCCAGCCAGCCTCAGAGCGCCGGGCCCTTCCCCACGAGCCGTCCCCGGGCGGCTGCGGCGGCGCCGGCCGAGGGCTGGGAACGCCCGCTGCAGGCAGGGCCGGCTGCCCCGCTCAGCCCCTCTGGAGATGGTACAAGCTCAGGACTGCTCGGACTGGTATTTCCTTTGAAATATGGCCCTGGCATTTCTCACAACCTTTGCACAAAGGTTAGGAGGGAGCGTGATGAGATTTGCCTGATGACAGGGAGTTGGGGTGTGCTGTCGGCAGGGGTGATGGAGCACTCTCTGGGGAAGCAGTGGCTTGCCTGTGGTTTGGAGGGCTGGTGAAGAGACGCAGTGGAGGAGTGTGGAGACCCCAGCACGAGACACAACCCCCTCCCAGGAGGGCTTTGGGCAGGAGTCTGCAGCCCCCTGTGCCATTTAGAGGGTGCTCGGAGAGCCATGTAACCAAACAAGGGTGGAATGGGTGGCCAGGGTGTGGGGACCAGGACAGGAGAAGTGCAGGATTCAAGGGGGGAAAGTGGTGCTGGAAAAGGCCACTCACACAGGGAAGCAGCACCAGCCTTTGGGGACAAACACCAGTCCCCGACACCTTCCTTGGTGAGAGCACCAAGCTCTGCCTGAGCCCCCCTTACCTCCCAGGCTGGGCAGGGGATGGGCCAGCACCAAGGATGGAGCAGCCGTAGGAAATGGCCTCTGTCTGTGGTTTCACCTGGGTGCCTCTAATTTGCTTGCACAATTAATTGGAACCGTAAATCTGCAGCTGCAGTTACCGTGCACACAGGACAGGAGATGGGTATTAAAGTCTTTCCTGTCTCCCTGACTGGTGGCCTTCACTGGTCCTGGCGCACGCGGCCAAGGACAGAGGCAGACCCTCTCCCTGTCCCGGCTCTTCCTCCCCAGCTGGTGGCTGGTCAAGCTAATTCCTCAGGGCACCTTCCCTGTGGCACACGGAGCCAACATAGATCCCAAAAGGGATACTGTGCTCCCCAGCACTGCCTTCCCTGCAATGGGATGAGCGATGGGATGGTGATGCAGTTTGCAGAAGGTGCCTGTTCAGTATCCCTAGTCCAGGGTTTGGCTCAAATTCCTGCCTGGGAAAAGGGCTCAGTCAGCTCTGCCTCACTCTCAGCTGCAGGAGTGGGAGCAAATGCACCCTGAACCCCCCAAAGTGTGTCTGGGCTGATGGGGAGGCAAAGCTGTGGCTGGGCCGGGACAGCTCTGTGCTTTGGGGAAACTTCCTCAGATTTTTAATTATCACAGGCAATTAAGACTTTAAATCTGCCAGGCTCCAGCTGCCACAGCTGGCGCAGCTCCAGCGGCACCGCCGTCCTCTCCGAAGGCAGTGTGGGGATGCTGGGCACGGGTGAGGAGCTCCAGGAGAGGGGCTTGTCACCAAAGCCAGTGACAGAACCAAGGTCATGCTACCCATGGGGGCATGACAGCAGTACCCAGAGCTGGGCGAGCAGCTGGGGCTGCTGGGATTCTCCAAAGAGCTGCTGGGACACTTGCAAGAGGAGTACCTGGAAAATGCTGACAACGCAGTGAAAAGTCAAGTGTTTTCCAGAAGGAAGATGAACGAGGAGGAAAACCCAGAGCTGCATTAAAAACCTCAAGGTACAGAGGTGAGAGAGCTGGCTGGGAAATGAGAGCCTGGCTGAGGAGAGGTGGGTACGAAGGAGAGGAAGATGGAGACGGAACATTCAGCCAGGTGAGGATGGATAAACAAACTGCCACAGCCCCCAGGGAGGCTCCGGCTGTCCCACAAAGCCCTCTGGAGAGCCCCAGAGAAGACGTGGCAGCACAGAACCAAGCTCTTATCAGACAGAAACATCACGAAGTACTCCAGGTCCCACTGCAGCAGCTTTTCTCTTTCCTGGTGGAAATTTATTCCACAGCTGATACAGGGAAAGCTGATGCAGCCATGACATGCTGGCAGGGGGACGTCTCCCCATGGCTGCCTTCTGCCTTATCACAAATAAATATTGCTGCAGAACACGGGGGAAACGTGAGCTCGACCTCATCTGGTGTCCCACGATGTAATTAGTGAGCGCAGATCAACCGGAGCCTGAAAGATGGGATACAAAAACTGGAGGATCTCGCCCAACGAAACAGAAAACGAGGAGCCTCACCCAATGAACGAGCTCTCTCTAAATATAACCAGGGCTGCAAAATTGTGTCAGGGAATAATTCATACGCAGAAATAGCTCTAAAACTAAGTGGAAGCATGAGAGCTGAATAGAGCAAACCCCAAGGAGCCGTAAGGAAACGGCACAAATTCAGTGGAAGTGTGGGAACAATCCAGGAGCTTCCATGATTCTAATCCATGGTTAGAAGTATCCTGAGACAGTTCCTGTATTCCCAGCCTCCCTTTCTCCCCTGCCGAGCCCCGGGCTCCTCGTGCTGGCAGCACAGAGGTGATTAATTCCCACAGCTCCTGACCGGCTTATGCCAGCACCAGCACCCTCAGCACTTCAGGGTTATTCTGGACACTTAATTTAATATGGTGTGATTGGATTTGATTAAAAGCTATTGATTGGGAGGACAGGGGCGGGCAAAATTGTGGCCATTTGTCAGTGGCCAGGCAGTGAAATCTCTGGGCTAATAAATCAGGGCTGGCGCTATTGGTGCACAGCGATTGCAGTGCAGGACATGGTCAGGCTCCTTCCCCTGGCACCAGGCATGGACTAATCCCATTAAAAATTACAAATGTTTCCAATATGGACTTGCCTCTGGGGAAGAGCTGTGGAGCTGGAGGGTGAGTGCTGAGGTACCCAAGGCGAGGGGTGGTGTACCCTGTGCTCCCCACTCCTGGATGCAGACAGGATGCCCAGTGCAAGGCAGTGATTTTGGAGGCCAGCACAGCCCATGTTCAGGAAAGCTCCTTGCCCAAAGTGCCTCTTCCTTCTCTTGGGCAAGAGGCTTTGCTCCAACACACTGCCTCTGGAAATGGCTGGGATGGAGGGAGCCCCTGCACTGCCCGTAAGGTGCTCCAGCATCTCCCATGGGATGCTGCTGCCACCTCCACAAGCTGCTCCCGGCATGCAGGGCTGGAGCACCCACCAGACGAGGCTGTGGCTGCCACTTTGATTTAGAGGCACTGTCCATGGGCAGCTCCTTCAGCAGCTGTGACACACAGGAAAATTACGGAACGACACTCGCCAGCTCTTTAGCAGCGTATTGACACAGTGGGGACCGGAACGATGAGATGTGAGACTTGTGATGCATCTGTATTATTCCCAGCACGCTATCACAGCTCCCAGAATGGGGATGTCAAATGGCTTCCTCCGAGCATTTTGTATGTCTTTAAAAATGAAATGGGCTGTGCTGATGCCTTCAGATGTCTAATGGGTGATGCGAGTGTAAAAGTGCCACTTCATGCTTTGAGATGTCACTACAGTAAATCAATCCCATTTTCGCTGCTTTTATAAGCTGCAAATATTTTCCCAGGGCTGCTGAGGAGGGAGGGTTCCAGGAGCCAGGGGCTGTCGGCAAAGACGAGCATGGCCAGGTTGGCCTCATGGTCCAGCTTGGCTCATTCCTTATCCCATGAAGGATGTGTGAGGAGCAGTGGCTGTGAGCCCTCAGCTCTTGCCTGGGCTGCTCAGCATCCCGGGGGCTCAGGAGACATCCCAGCACCATTATCTCCTGCCTCGCCTGGGCTTTTGCACCACCCAGTGAGACCTCCCTCCGTGTATCTCTTCTAAGTCCTTTGTAATAGCTGACATGAAGCTGGGGGAAGCTTGACAGGTCGGCGCAGTATTAAAAATGATCTACGATAATAAAAGGGGAAGAAAAGAGGCCACTGCCTTACAAGGAGTCATCTCTGAAGGCATGGAAGATTAGCAGCACTGCTGCATTGCACACACGCTCTTGGGTTCAGGGAGAAAAACCCCGTGCTTGGGATTCCTTGCTGCGTGTGGTTGGTGCTGTCAGTAAGTGCCAGGACCTGGCACCCGGTGAGCTGAGCAGCAGGATGGTGATGCACATGGGGTCCCGACACGAGTGTCATCGTGAGTGCCGGAGCTGTGGGACCCCTGAGGTCCCAGGAGCAGAGTGCAAGGGTTGAGGGAATGGGGAACCCACTCCTGGAAGGGTTTAAGGAGAGCACAAAGTGACTCTGCCAAGGGGGCACCTGCAGATGAGGCCAATGGCCTGGTCTGGAGCAGAGGGGTGCAGGAGGAAGCCCCACTCCTTAACTCCTCACGAGCCGCACCCGTGGCTGCTCTGAGGTGATTTATGTGTCTCGGTGACTAATGCAGTCATAATCAAAATGGACCAGAATCATTACGGCAGCAAAGCGATCCTTGCGTTCTCCTATTTACTAATCTTCAGCTTCTCCTTGTGACCTTTACTTCAAAATGTTTCAATATAAATAATGCACTTCTGTGAATATATTCTTCTGATTATTTCCCAAAGCTCTGATTCTCCATGTGCGACGGTCCCTGAAGTGGTAATTTGTTCTCCTTCCTGGTAATTGCAATTTTAGAAATAGCTTTTCCAAATGTTCCCAGCCTGAGATCTTTTTTGATATCTTTCCTTCATTTTCCCCTCTGTAATAAAGCTGCTTCCTGGGACGGGGAGCGGGTCTGGGTCAGGGGGTGCCCCGGGGCGGTGGGGGCTCTGTAGGTGCCTCTTACCACTGATGGAGAGGTTCGTGTTGCCACAGGAGACTCCACCTTTTCATTAGGCCCCTCCTAATCTATCAGGCCATTAGTTAGAAGTCCACTTATATTCTCAGATTAAGTCTTATTAATTCCAGTTCCAACTGAAATTTTCTTACTGGGGCTGCTCAGACAGAAAAGAGCCTGGCAGGAGAGATGGCAGTGGGAGAGCTGAGCAGGGACCTGCCCTTCCAGCAGCTCATCCCTGAGGCTCCCGTTCCACATATACATCATTCTGGGAGTTAATCAAATGCTCCTGCCTACACAGCAAAGGGATTTGGACTCTGGATCCAGGCAGAGGGGGGCAAGAGGGGAGTGGAACCCCCCAGGTGGCCTCGTGCCCAGGGGCCACCCCCCACCAGAAGGCAGCTCCCCAGCTTGGGCACGTTGCCAGCAGATGAAGCACTTGCAGCAGCCAAGGTCTTCACTTTTGGAAGGGCAGGGGGGCTCTGGCATGGGCTCCTTCTCCCAAGGGAGATGCCACGGCATGGCCAGCTCTCGTTTCGGCAAAGCCACAGCCCCCAGCTCTAACCTTGCGCAGCCAGCTCAGAGAAATTGTTCGTGATGAATTTAAGCTGAAGGTTAAGAGCCAACATAAGCTAGAAAGTCAATGACTAATCTATTAAGCTCCCCAGTAACTTAATTTACATGTTTTTAATGATTACTTCCTACCTGGGCACTCTGAAAACTAATTGGACTTGAATCGTTAAGTGCATTCAGAGGTGGACTCAAATTAATAAGCACCACTCATGTCTGCTTTTAGATGCAGGAGAGGATCAGTGCTGGCTCCGGGGGCTGCAGGCGCCTCATTGCCATGCGGCCACGGCTGCGCTCCCTGGGCCAGGGCTATCTGCTCTCCAAATAACCAGCTCTGCTGCACCCACTGCCATTTAGGAATTGCAATCCCAATTAAGGGCTTGATGCTCTTCTTGGAAACTGAGGTTTTTTTCATCTGGTGAAAGAGAAAAACCTGCTTCAGATTTCAAGTGGGGCCTGGGCCAAGCATTGCTTCCAGTTAGTCAGTGGTGTTCTCGGCGCTGAGGGGCCAGTGAGGCTGGCTCAGTGGTTTCTCCACTGCTGGGTCATGAGCTGGATTCCTTCCTCCTTCTCCTTCTTCTCCTCTTCAGCAGCTCAACTGCAGATTCCATCAGCACTGGCCCCAGTCTCACTGCTCCCCCACAGAAAACACAGATCTCAGCCTCAGCAGGTTAGTGGGACCGCAGCCACGCCAGCATCCATCTCCTCTCTCCACCACTGTGCATTCCCAGAGGACAGAGGGAGTGCCAGGAGGCAGGGGGGACCCGGGCTCAGCAAGGGGTGCCCGCAGGAATGGGGTTGTTACAGCGCCCCATCATGCTGAAGGTGCCTGGAATCTGCACAAGAGAAACAGCTGAGATGCTTCTGCACAGGCAAGGGAAGCTCCTGCTCTGGGGAGAGCTGCCTGGCCAGAAGGGAGGGAATGTGGCTGGAATAAAAAGCACCTACTTAAGAGATAATCTGAAAGCCCTTTTAATATAATGAAATGGCAAAAGGCAAAATGAGGCTTTGAGAAGTGGAGCTGGTTCCCTGCTTAAGGCAAGGATGAACACTTACCTTGGATTGGTCCACAAAAGGCGAAAAAATACCATTTTGGTATTTATTTCCCTGAAAAGCCCAGCATCTTTGCTGGCACTGTGGGATACAAAATGAATTCACCCAGCATCAGATGTGAAGGACTCTTTTGGGGCAAAGAGGAGCTGCAGTCGTGGGGGAATTGTCCCCTGTGGAACGGCCGGGAGCTGGAGCCAGCTCTGCCACCACCACAATTCGTGGCATCCAGCGCTGTCACTTCTTGCTCCAGCAAGGGACCGACTGCACCGAAGCATCAGAATGAAACAGAGAATTTCACAGTTTGCCATCAGCTAATAGCTGAGCAAACAGAACACAGCGCTGGTACTGGGGAAGATGCTTCCCCCTGAAGAACAGTTCTTTTAATGAGGCTCATCATAATGCTCATTAATTTGTGTACATCTGGATGTTCAGGTTGGCAAATGCGGAGGCAAATAGCTTTGTATTGCGTTGAGTCACACACACAATCGCTTCGCTGCTCCTTCTCAGCCTCGTGTGGGTCAAGGAGTATTTGCTTTACTGAGAAAAAACCTGCTTCTTGGAAATGTCCCACAGCTGGCAGATCCTGGGGCCTCCTGACGATGCACTGGACTGGGCAGAGACAGAGCTGTGGGGTCCTGCACCCCTCACTGCTGCCTCCCCTCCCCACTTACCCCGCTGAACCCATCCCAGCACTCCCTTTCTGAGCAGTGAGGTTTGCAGCTCAGCTCTGGGCAGTGGGAACACAGCTTTTTCCCTTTTGTAGGAGCTGTCCTTTCCGTCTGTGCCACAGGCAAGGTCCTTGACTGTGCTCCTGGGGGACACCCTGGCGATGCCCCCACCAGGCTGTAACCCCCTGGGCCCTGGATGCTCGGGGAAAATGGATCCAGGGTGGATGGTCTCTCCCTGGCATGGAAAGCGGGGAGAAGCCTCACTCCAACCTGCCAGGCTCCCCTCCAACACAAACACCGGCTCTGCCGGAGAGAGCCGGGTTCCCTCGCTGTCCCCGGGGACTGAGCGTTTCATCCTGGGCTTTTTCATTAGTGTTCGATGCTGGAGTTGCACAGATGCTGCCTGCTCCCCCCCAATGGCAAGGAAATTATGCACCTGGGCCAGCAGCCAGGATGCCGAGGATTTATGCTTTTCAAGGTCTTTTATTAACTTGGCAACATATGGCTCTATCCTCAGAGCATCTCCTCCACCACCTCCACCTCCACCTCCTCCTCTGCCTCCTCCTCCTGCTCCTCCTTCTCCTCCCCAGAATGCTGGGGCTGGACTGGGGCTCTCCCTAGCTCCCTGTGCCCTCCATGCTGGATGTGTTCATCCTTCTGGGGGAAACAGCCCCTTTAGGGTGGGTGGGATGGTAACAAAATGACATGAAACAACATTTTTATTAAAAGTGTATTTCAATTCCTTTCTCTTTCACGGATGCAAAATCAGTCTTTAAAAGTGCCAGTAGTGAATATTTAAGACACTGAAAGCTGTTTTCTTTTTGGCATGTACCTGGATTTGAGTAGAGACCCTCCAGAGCCAGAATTGCCGGATGCTACAGTCGCTGTGTGCATATGGGCCAGCACTTGGAAAGGGCTCCCCTTTCCTCAATTGATTTTTGTCTTTAAGGTTCAGGATGCAGCTGCCTTCTCCCCAACAGCATCTTTGCATCCAGTGAAATGCAGGGATGCTCTTGGAAATGCATCATGGAGGCAGCGAGGCCATGGGCAAGGAAAACCGTCCTCGCCTCTAAAGCTTTGGGTAACTCCAGGAGCAAACCCAAGGGCTAGGTTTGTGCAGGTGGAGGAGCAGGAGGGAGAACTGCCAGGGAAAGACCTCGCCAGAGGTTGTCATGCATGATACACGTATGAGGAATGTTTAATGATGCTGAACTTCAAGTGGCTGGAAGAATGTCACTGCTGCCTGGCTACAGCCGGGTCTCTTCCCTCTCCTGGCTAAAACACGGCTGGGTTGCATCCAGCTAAATCTCTCCTTGCCTGCGGACAAGCCCAAACACCAGCAGCAATGCCAATCCTGCTGGTGGGTGAATTGGCACCTGCCAGGGCAGCACCCATGCCATGACATCCAGGGCGTTCTAGTGACAGCGCTGGAAATGCCATCAGGAATGGAGGGGAGGTTGGGAGTTGCCATTTACACGTTCATGAGTGTCCCAAGTGCTGCAAAACGCGGCACAGTCCAATGTGGCATGGTCTGGCCTGCTGCATCCCACTGAGCCACCAGATCTTCCATGCTCTCTGGAGAGCAGGCTCAGCGTTTTCCTTTGGACACCTGCACGTTTTCTAACCAACCTTTCCCGAAGCCACAGCCTTGTGCACTCAGACCTGCAGGATGAGGACGTTTACCCGCGTGCCTCAAAGTGCGGAGCGTGAGGCTACAGTGGCATTCGAGTAGCGTCGAGTGCTTTCAAGAAGATTACACTCGCTGAAGTAGTAATTAATGTTTGTTTTATTATGTTCTGGGGAATGATCGTCCAACAAGATAATTCAAATAAAGCCGAGCATGTTCTGAGTGAACGCTGCTTAAAGGCTGATTCATTGCAAACTGGCCCGTGCAAAGGACCAATAATTAAGAGAAAAGGCACAAGTAGGAGCATACTCGCCATTTATCTGCCTTTTATGTAATTAAAATGATGGAAATTATGGCTTAATGAGTGGAAATTGGATGTGCTCTTGAGAGTTTTGCGTGTCTTGTTTTCCTACAAGCGTCAGTCTCCAACCACGTCCCTCCAGCCGTGTCCCCAGCCTGGGGGCACAGCAGGATTGCCAAGGGCCACTTGGGGACAGAAAGCTGGCAATGATGGTGCTGACAGAGCTTCCACCTGCTGCTCCCGCGGGTCTGCACCACTCTGGGTCAGAGAACGAGGGCTGGGAGCGAGGCTTCTCACGCCAGACTGCGGCCAAACACTCAGCACGAGCCCTGCTTCCCATGATTAACTCCTTCCTAATGTCTCATTAAATTACATACAGTGAAACCACTGTGTCACATTAAATGGTAAATAAACCTGACGAAGGCAGCACATCCAGGAGCCTGAAAACCGCCTGGTTTTATCCCACAGCTGAGAGGTACAGCGGGGAAAGGCTGCTCTGCCGGGATGGTGGGAGCTGCCGGTGACGCTGCCAGCAGAGCCCTGGTGGCTCCACATCCCAGCCCGAGGCTCCGCAAGCTGGTACGGCACCGCGTGTCGGATAAATGATGAGAAGAAAATTGTCCTCCATCTGTTGAAATAAATTCCACCACATTTGCTTCTCTCATTAGCTGTACAGGGGCGGGACGTGGTATTAAGCCCATGCAGGCAGAGCGGGGTAATCGGGGTGCCAGCAGGTGCCAGCACGGCCGCCCCGTGAGGACTCCCACGCTGGCAGTGCCGAGTGGATCCACGCACGCCGGCTCCCACGCCAGCGGGTGACTTCCCACTTGAGCTCCTCGAGGGAGCATCTTCCACGAGATGGAGCCTGTGGGCAAACGATGTGCGGCCGGGAGGACGCTGGACAGCGAGCGGCTGTCTGTCCGTCCAGCTGCCCCCGCAGACAGGGGTTTGTCCGTCTGTCTGTCACCCAGGTGATGCCCGGAGAGCGATGCAGAGTGGTCTGTCTGTCCATCTCCCACCTGGTGCCCTGAGCGTGATACAGAGCAGTCTGTCTGTCTATCTGTCCATCTGTCTGTCTCCCATGCGGTGCCAGGCAGTGACGGGAGAGAGGGGACCTGGCAGCCCTAAGGCCAGGGATGCCGTGTCAGCGTGAGTGCCAGGAATGGTGACTTCTGCCTGCACTCAGAGGGCACAGAACGCTGCCCCACAGGAATTTTTGGCTTCCCACCTCTCCCATGGGATGCTGAAACTGCCTCAGTTTCCCTCTCACTCCACAGGCTGTGGCTGATGCAGGGGCTCCGGTTTCGGGTGAGTTCACCTTTCTGTATCAACACCTTGCCACTTTGCCTGTTAATCCTGAGAGGGAAGTACAAACCCAAGATGGATTAAAATAAATGCCAGAGCCCAAGGAGAAATGTCAGCAGCTGGCAGGGGGAGGCAGGAGTGGTGGGCTGGGTGCCCCAGGGAGGGCTCCCACATCCCAGCTCACCTTTCCAATGGAAACTTCTCCNTCCTTGGTGCTCTCCTGCCTTCCCCTCTTGCTGGGAAACCTGAGGCACAGGGGGGCAGCTCCACTCAGCTCTGCTCTCCACACCATTTCCACATTATGCTAATGCACAGCTGCTGAATCCTCCTTCCCAGCGTGAATTCCAGCAGGTCCTTCCTCCTAAGTGGGAATTACTTCCATTTTCTGTTTGATTTTTTTTTTTTTTTAAATTATCCAGCGCTTAGGAAAGTATCTCAGTGCATGGGCTGTGGCAGCCCGGTGATGCTTGGCACAGGCAGGGTAATGCCTGGGACCTTTTGTTGATGCCAAGGACTTTTTGGGGAGATGCTGAGGCTTGAGTGAAGCTGGCTGGAACATGAGGCAGCTCCGGGTGGGTGAGGGGGCAGCAGCGCTAGGGGACAGCAGCAGTTCATTAATGCCAATAGAAATGGAAAGAGGATTTGGAGAGCGGGAAGGGACAGACCAGCAGTGACAGGGAATATGGAAACAGCCGACTTTTGTCAGCCTGAGGAAATCAGTACAGTGTTACTGGAGATGCAAAGAAGACAGCTGTGATACGGGACACTGGGGACACCCAGGCCGGGGACAGCAGTGCCAGCACCACACCAGGGCTGATGAGACCCAGACCGGCTCTCCTGCCCATCATTCCCGAAACAACCTGACCACACATACTAAAATGGCAATAAATTCCAGGGATTTTGTCTCTCTGCTGTTCTTTAGAGAGGTCTTTGGTTGGATTTGAGGAGAATTCTTATTTGAACAGTAGGTCAGATGTGAATTCACCTTGCTGCAGACACAGGAACTCCAGTCTGGGAGGCTTTTAGCCCTCTTGCAGAATGAGAGAAGGAAGAAAATAAAGGAAGAAAATCCTTGCTGTCTAATTACACCGGTTACAGGCAATCAGCCTCGCAGCCGTATTCTGATGACTTTTATTTGACACTGATTGATCACACTTTAATGTCCACCCAGGGCACAAGGAAAAACCCTTGTGAGAGGAGAAGTTTTGGAGAGTGACAGAGAGCACAGGGACAGCTGCTGCGGGTCACAGCCAGCGCTCACCCCTGTGCCCGGGAATCGCCTTCACAGAGCCTGGCTGAGAGCTGGGAATGTTCTGAAGGGAGCAGCTCTCTGCCTGATCCCTGCCCGGCTCCGCGTCACAGCGCCTGCGGACAACAGCTGCGGGCAACAGCCCACTGGGAATGGAGCTTCAAGGGGGAGAGGAGCAGCCAAACACACCTTTGAACATGCTCCAGTATCTTTTACCGCACTGTAGCGCTCCTCCAGCTGATAGCGGAGCAGCTCTCACACTGAGAAGCGTGATGGCACTGATAAAAAACGATTAGGATTTTTAAGATAGAAAAGTGCATCAATTCCGAATGCAGACGCCGGATTTATCGCTGCAGGGAAGTGTTACACTCACAACCTGACCATCCCGTGCCTGCTCCCAGCACCTGCAGAGCTCAGCAGGGCCACAGCACCGCTTCACGGGTCTTCTCCACACTCCCCCCGTGCCAGGCAGGGAAACCTCCCACTGCAAAAGGAACAGAGAAGTGTGATGAGAAATTCTCATGTTCTGTGGAAATGCTGGTCCTTGCACACAGGGACAGTGCTGCAAACACTCGAGGACCTGCTTCAGGAACGGGCAGCTCAGCCCCCTGAGCGGGGACAGGGGACCCTGCTGTGCAGCAGCAGCGCTGGACTTGTCTGGGGGGAGCTGTGAGGGGGGGCCGGGGTGGAGTGACCTCCCCAGTGACCTCACACAGCCCCTGGGATGTCACATAGGCCCTGGGATGTCACACAGCCCCCTGCGATGTCACACAGCCCCAGGGATGTTACACAGGCCCTGTGATGTCACACAGCCCTGTCATGTCACACAGCCCCTGCGATGTCACACAGCAACCTGTGATGTCACAACCCACTCTGTGATGTCATAGCCTGATCTGGGATGTCACAGGCCTCTCTGTGGTGTCACAGCATCTTCTGGGATTTCACATGACCTTGGGAGAGGTCTGCATATCTGAAGCTGTTTCCCACAGGCTGGTGGGAGTGCTGAGGGTGATTCTCTCATGTGGCTGCTGGCTGCTGGCAGGGCAGCACAGTGACGGGTTGAGGGGCAGCCCGGGCACCCTGGCCTGGGTGAGATGTGTGGGCAGCACCCAGGGGGAGCAGGGCGTCCCAGTTTCACGGGATAAGCCTCCTGTAGGGAGGAGCTCAGCTGATACAAGAGCGGGTAGGCAAGAGAACCAGGATATCCCAATGTGAGCATGAGAAAGGAAAATCCTTCCTCTCCCACAGCCAAAACACCACATTTTTGGACCTGTGTCATTCAAATGACAAAAGGAGACAACCCTGGTGCCTTTCAGTAACTGTGCCTTTAAATCTGCATCCATAATGCATTAAATATCTTTTAATGCGGCAATTGTTTGGGAACAAGTCCAGACATTTAAATATTGTGGTCAGAACATCACGGCTCAGACTCCTCGTGCCATGCTCCAATGGAGGACTTGGAGCAGGCAATCGCTTCCTTCCATGGGAAGTGTCAGCAGGGTCAGGGCTGATGCATTGTAAATCAGCGCCTTGACGGAACAGCACCTTGTTTTACTCAGCCTGCTCTCGTCAGGTTTAAATTCATGTATAATTCCACCACTGGCTGCTGGGGAAGTGGCTCTCTGGGTGATAACAGCTTCTCTTTGGTACCCAAACACAAACAGCAAACCAAACCACGGACTGGTGCTGTGGCATTCCCACACTAGGAACCCAAAGATGAGGTGGAATAAGTTTTCTTTCTCTCCTGAATATGTGGCCGGCTCTGAGGTCTTACAAAAACCCCATGTTCAGTGCCTCGTCTTGGCCATCCCTGCACTGGCACAGGGCTCCTTGCTGGCGCAGGCGAGTTGCTGCCAGCAGTGCCCTGTCCCTTCCAAGCCTGGCTGTCCCTCCCTGTTCAGTGGCACAAGGTGATGTTTGAGGTGTGGCACCCGAGGGGTGCCACAGAAAAGCCAAAAGCCTGAAAAGCTCAGACCAGGCCGTGATTACAAAAACGAATACTCAGCACCAGCATCCAACAGTCAATATTCAGCACCTCACCTTGGACTTGGTGCAGTCCTACCTGGCTGGGGCTGCCCACGCAGCTGTGTCGGGATGAAGAGCTCAGGCAAAGCTAACCTAGAAAAGGGATAGGAAAAAAGGGAAAATCTCAGCTCTGTATTTAACGAACAGCAGATGATACGGCTGTGTCTTGTTTGCTGGGAGCCAAGCGAAACCCTGCTGCTCTGGAGCAAAACGGAGAGTTATTGAGGTGAGAAAATGCGTGGGCTGGAAGCTGACCTGCGACATCCCTCCCCTCCCGCCCACGGCTGGGTCCAGCCACCACAAGGACAGACCAGCTCTGTAACGAGCTCACCAGAGCCATCCCTCAGCCTTAGGCGAGGAAAAAAGAGAGATGAAAAAAATATACCCAGAGTGAGAATTTAATTGTGAACTCTTGCCGGTGGAAGCGAAGCATAAACCAATAAATGGGAGAAATGTGTCTGATAAACTATGCGAGGTGAAGATGAGAAATGTGTTGGCTGAACGTGGGAGTGTGTGGGATGATGAAAGGCTTTGGAAGTACCTACAGCAGGAGAAAGACTGTGGGGAGTAATAAACAGGGTGCTTAGCAAAGGTTTAGGGGAGCTTTAGGCTTCGGTCGTGGGGATGCTCTCGCCTTTCCCTGTGGAGGAGCAGAGCCCGGAGAGACAGACTTGGCTTGCAGGGAAAACACAGCGAGAGGGATCTGAGGGTTCTGGAGGTATCCACAGAGGAGCCTTTGCTGATGCTGGCTGCAGGCATTGCCTGCCAGCCACGGGGGGGTTGTACTTACTGCAGGTCGGGCTGAGTCTCTGAAGCTCTGCACCTGGACCCCGGCAGGGACTCCGGCCCTGGCTCCAGGAGGAGAAGCTGCTGGAGCTCTGCACCCAGGGGGCTGCACCCCAGCAGCCCTGGTGGTGGCCTCTCCAGGACCAGAGAATGAGACCCTGTAATAACAAACCCACTTTAAAAGCAGTATCAAGTACTTTTGGTTATCTGCAGCTGGGAACACACCCAGCTTCAGATATTCCAGTCTATGTAATTGAATTATTTAGGGGCTGGCATGGCGTGATGAAATAGGCTTTCTTCCTATTTTTAGGTTTCCATCTACAGGGCTGGAAATTACAGCCATTAAAATGTTCTATTAGTAATGATATATAAAGGGGAAAAAACTGATCAGACTTTTCTAGTGCACATAGAGCATTAGGATATCATTAATTTTAATGATAGAGCCCAAAATTACAAAGCTATTACAGTCATACTTGAAGTTTCCAGAAAAAAAAAAAGAGAGAATCAGTCTAAATTGTTGTTAATGAGTAAAAAAATATTTAAATCATATTTAACGGACCTTACCATTATGGCTGATGTCTCTGTGGGCTGATGATGGCTTAGGCTGGGGTTGTTCCCTGCTGCTGACAAAACAAATGTCTGGCACAAGGCAACAGTGAGTGGAGTCCAGAAGGATTTGCTGGAGTGTTCTGGAGGGGAACAGAGAGAGGCCACATTCCTTGAAGGGCTGCTTTTGGCCTTTTATTCCCCCCTCTCAGCCCTTGTTACAGGATTCCTGCTGCCCTGGAGGAGGTTTCCAACAGCATCAGCTTCTGAGCAAAAAAAAATAATTCCCAGCCCTGTGCACTCTGAAGTAGCAGCAATTAACAGCCCTTGGAGGGCTGGAGATTTTCATCTTGGTTTTCCTTTAAAAAATAAATGACTGAGGAACAAAGTCCTTTGGGAAAGTGGATGAGGGGAAAAAAAAGAAGTTGGAAAGACGAAGCCTCGAGAAGCTTCGTGCTCCCTGACCCACTGATGTGAGGGGAAGGGATGCAGCACCTGGAAAGCAGCTGGGATTTCCCTGACCTGCAAGCCCAGGCAAGGCGACTACGTGCTGCCCTGATGGGAGCTGGATCCTGGATTTATTGAGACATGCTTGCAATAATTCAACAAGCATCCCCTGGCCCGGGAGCAGTGACACAGCCAAGTCTCTCTGGAGCAGGGCTGTGACCGAGGGGCAATTTACTGTCTTGTCCTTGACAGGTCTGGTCATCTCTAAGTCACCAAACCCTTGCCTTCCTCATGGAAGGAAGGAAAAGCTTTTCTCCAAAGGAAAATCCCTCTCTGCTGAATCTCCCACAGCTCCTGTTTGCTGGCAGCTCTCCCAAAGCCCTGTGAAACACCTGAGCAGAACACCTGCAATAACTGCACAGGCTTATAATGCTCTGTGTGACATTAAGGCTATTTTCCAGGTTCCTGCTACTCGAGACACTGCAATAGAAGGGTCAAAAACTTTTCAAATTCATTAGGCCTCAAAATAGCTGCCTCGTTAAGCACCGTGGAGACGGCCGATAATGGGAGGCGAAGCAGAGCGCCCCGGAGATTGGATGTGCACACCAGGCTGATAAATGGCTTCTCTGTGGCTATTCCAGAGCCGGCAAGGGGAAAAATGCCATCCCACGGATGAACAGGTCTGGAGTTTAGTACGACAACTCTGGAGCTGCCTTGGCGGGAATGAAACATCTCTGCCTTTGCCTTGAGGCAGCAGTGTGACCTTTGGGAGAGGGGCTGCAGGAAAGCAGCCAGAGGCCAGGAGGGATCAGCCTGGGATGCAGAGCCTTTCCATCCTTCCTCAGCTGCATTAAAGCAGCACCTGCCCTGGTGCCTTTGCATTGGACAGCTGTGATCTCAGCACAAGGGCTATACCTGCATCCCTCCCACAGGTCTGAATAATCCTATGTGTCAATCTGACCCCTGCAGCACATGGAGAGGAGCCACGGCCTCGTGTCCTGCACCCCCAAAGGGTTTCCACTGAACTCAGCTTGGTCAGCACCCGCTGCAGACCTGGGATGTGCAGTACACCAGGGCACTGAACTGCTATCCCCTTCCTGATGGATCAGAGGGAGGATGAAGACAGACGGTTTTCTCTGACCAGGGTAATAGAGTCAGCAATTCCACTTGGATAAGCACATGGATTTTATGTCGTCCCTGCGCAGTGCTGAACAAAACACGCCGGTGGCAGAAGACGCACAGCGCTCTCTGTGGAACAGTGTTCCCTACACGGCAGCTTGCTGTTTAAGAAGAAAGCACTCGAACACTTTGGAAAATAGGAAGATCCCAAAGCTGAATTTTAGAGTGCTCATCTTGCAGCTCCCAAGTTCATTACCAGCAGCAGCGAGTGCCGGGTGGCACCGGTCCAAGCAGAGCTTAGCACGCACATCACTTGGAGTGGACCCACAGCCCCAGAGTAGTTGGAGGTGTTAATCACGTCCTGAAAGTTCAGCTTCTGTCAGGGCTTTTAGTGTTGGTCTTTTTTTCATTTTCTTTTTAACCCCAAGAGTGGCACCAGCTTCACTCTCAGACTCACCCTGTCCTTGCAAGGCAGCTGAGGCCGGAGGTCCCATTGTCCCCCACCATCCTGAGGCTCTTCCTTGGGCTCTGCCAACAAGATTTTCTGCACTTGTCCTCATTTCACAACTCCGAGGTGTTTCCCGGTTTTTGGAAAGCAGGAACTGAGATAAACAACCCCCTTCGTGCACGTCCTTCTTGTGATGCTTCTCCTGCTGCTCCCGCTGTTCAGTGGTTCGGGCATCTCCTTTGGAGAGTGCTTGGAAATCAGTTTTAATGAGAAGGCTGGGGGAAAAGACGGCGTTCTGGGCGATGCACACGGGAGAGCTGCCCATCTCTCGGGGGGAATGGGCTCCCCAGCAGCCAGTGGGAGCGATCAGGGACAAAGCCTTCCCCCCTGGACTGGGCACAGTGGGCAGGTGGGGAGGAGTGAGTGGGAAGCCGGGGAGACTTTGGGGCTCCTCTGGCAGCTACACTGAGGCTTGCCTCCCTGAAGGCTGGCAAAGGGCATCTGCGAGCGCTCGGACCGGAACCACCCAGCAGCGAGGCTTTCCATCCGGTTTTCCCTAACTCTGCACAGCCGATGCTCCCGCTGTCTGCGGTCATCGCTCCGAGCCGAAACACCTCCCCCAGCATCCTTCCCCGCGGTGCTGCGCGACCTCCCGACAGCGCCGGCGTCCTTGGCAGGGAGGGAAGCGCGAGTCTGCTCTTCGTGCCCTTGCCTCCGCCGGAATTCGGGTGAAAGCTGATTTTGGCACGGAGAGGGGCCGCAGGGCACGCTCTGGCTCAGCCGCCCTGTCCCGCCCTGCCTCTCCTCGGAGCCGGGGGGCCCCAGCCCGAGCAGCCACAGCCGACACACGGCTCGGGAGTTCAGCCCAAGCCCGCTCTGCCTCACCGTGCGGGAGCCAGCGAGCGCCACGATACCTGCAAATTCGGGCTGAGCTTCGCCAAATCTATTTGCTTGATCAGATTTATGTAGCAATTCCAGGACGAGGTGAATAATGAAAATGACTCATGAATATTTCATTCTTGTAAATCACATAATTCATATCTGTTCACAAATATTTGCTTTGCCTTATAAACCGGATGAATAATTTACAGAAATACGGAGCAACTATTTTAAAGGAAATATGAAATCCATTGACTACATTAATCAACAAATATTATTCAACTTTTACGGGTTCAGCTTGCTGACAGGCACATTCCCTGTTTATGAGAGGAGCTGGAACAGCAGATGACATTTCCCATATTAAAACACGTGGAGATGGAGCTCAGTTCTCCCCATGACAGGGTATTTCCATGCTTACCTGCTCAGTTTTGGCCATGGCAGCTGGGGCAGAAGCCTCAGATTTGTGTTACCAGAGGGGCTGTTTGAGGGGAGAGAGGTGTAGGAGGGTGAAACAAGTGCTTATTGATCCCACTTTTTCTTGGCTGGCAGCTCTGACAATAAGTAGTAAATAAACTGCTAATTTTTCTAATTTTTCCAGGAATTCCCTCAATTATTGAGCTTTTTTTAAAAAATCAGCTGCTTAAACAGAGTATTAAGTGACTGCATTAATCCACCTGTATTTGGATGATAAAGTGATTAATCTGACTCATTTAAATACTGTGATAGTTTGATGATGAATGTCCTGACGGCAAAAAGGGCTCGACGGCCGGGCAGGCACAGGGGATGCGTGGGGACAGGCACAGCCCCCATCCCAAAAAGGTCACCTTGACTGCTCCAAATTCATCACCAAACAGCTCTGTGGCAGTGGCTCGCAGCGCTCCCATTTCCCTTCACCTTGGATGCTTGGTCCCGGGAAACTCTCCTGGACTGGAGGCAGAGGGGATGGCCAGAGGCACCTCACATCAACACATCAGAGATGCTGTGGAGCAAGACAGTCCATCAGGCACAGGGCAGGAGCTGAGGGTACGAGGACACCGTCACCTCACGTTTCTGCAATCCAGAAACATCTTGGGGATGCCAGCGCCTGTGAACTTGCAGGGAAAATCATGGGGAAACCTGGCTGATGGAGCTCTGGAGGGCAAAGCCCCTTCTGCCCCCTGAAGGTGCCACTCACTGCTCTGTGGGGAGTCTGAGTGCCCAAGACACTTGGTGGCCATCCCGGTGTGGGAAAAGTAGGCTTTCACGTGGGAAACTGGGAACAGCAGAGGAAGAGCCCAGTCTGCTGCTTTCTCCTCTCCTTTGGGGTGAGGAGGAATGGGGCAGCTTTGTGATCCCTAAATTAAACAGCTCCTAAGAGCCCCCCAGCCTGAGCTAAGCAGGAATGGGGTACAAATGTCAGTGTTTGAGCTGGGTCCCCGAGGAGTGGGGCCAAGGCCAACAGGGATCCTGCCGTTCCGTGCTGGTTTCTGCACCCCAAAGCAAGCAAAACTCAACATCCTTTTTAGTATTCCTACCACTGGCAGCCTGTCTTCCAAACTATCCATCTGTAACATTTGTAGGGCTATTAAGAGGGAAATACAATTTCATAGTCACAGATAAGAGATTAGACAGATCAATTCCTCCCCGCGACACGGGTTGGGAGAGAAAACTCGATTCCAAATTGCAGTGGAGGTTTTTGTTCTCCTGCTTTATTGAGCTGTGGGTCCTGCCACCAACTTTCCTGGTTGTTTCCTGATTAAGACCAACACGTTCATGACTGATAAGGCAGCCAGACGTGTGGTCAGGAGGGACCTGGCTGTGGGGAATCCTCTGGGATAAAGGAGGCTGAGCCCTCCTCGGCATCCATCCATCTCCTGCTTTGAGGCAGCTGTGGCAGAGTGCCTTCTTCCCTTGCCTCCTTTCCCTTCTCCGGGGTTTGAGCTGGGAATGATTCCCCCTGGGAGGGTTGTGACTGCCCGATGGAGCCCGTTTTGGCGCGGGGAGCACGCGGTGTGCTGGCACGAAGCACGTGGTGTGCCGCGGCGGGGAGCCGAGGGGACTGTTACCGTACACATGTCACACTGTGCTAGGCTGCGAGACGAGAGGCTGCCAAAATATTTAGCGGCAGAGAAACTGAAACCTCTCCATCCGAGGATGGGGAATTCCACACAAACAGCTCTCAAAAAAACCTCCAGTGTTTGTGGAAAGGGCTGGCAGAGGTGGGCAGAGCCCGGCGTGACCCACAGCCAGCCAGGGGCAGCTGCTCTCCGAGGTGCTTGGTTTGGATACCGACACCAGCAGTGGCTTTGGGGCACAGCAGCTTATGCACAACTCTTTGGAGGATGATGGGCTTGGCCAGTTGGTTGTGTGGCCCCAGCACCCATGGAAAACCTCTGGCTTCTCCCAGCACTGTTGGCAAGGGGCGCTGCCGACAGCTCCTGCTGCGGTCGGGGGAGTGGGTGAGCCGGGTGAGAGGGGAGAAAGCAGAGCCAGTCCAGAAAGGCTGGAAAAGGACAGGGACACTGCTAAGAGAGCCGTAGGATGGTGAAGGGGCACCAGTCTCCCAGGACCTGAGTCATCCCAAGGCGCCGTGTGCTCCTCACACCTGCACACGGCAGCTCTGTGCCGGAGAACCCTGAATTATTTATAGCTTGTTATCATCCCCCAGGTATTATTTGTGTAACCATTAGCTTCTGTAAAGTGTATGAAAGAAGCTGTAAAACATCAAGCATCTCCTCACTTCACCTGGGAGCTGATTATTTTCCTGCCTGATTTACCAAGCTTCAGCTCAACAACTTTAACCCTTTGTGACAGAGGCGTGTGAGCACTTCAGCATCTTGTCAGCCCTCAGCTACTCCCCCAAGCAAAGCCTAGATCTTTGTCCTCGTGCACAGGGCAGTGTGGGACCCAAAAACCTGCTACCAGTGCTGTCAGTGAGGGGAGAGCTGGAAGCTCCCGTGGTGGAAGAGTTTATCCGAGCAGGAGCAGCTCTTGACTGAAAAGCTGTGGCTCTTCTCTGGATAAATACGTTTTTTAAAATAATGATTTATTCAACAGTATAATGAATTCAGTGCCTTTTAAATGTGACAGTGGATAAAATACATCGGCCTTCTGCAGGCGTAAATGTCATCTGGAAAGATCAGGCTTTCTCTTCCCTCCCCCGCGCTCGTGGGCAGTCCTTTAATTCACTGCTCATTTCCCAGGGGCTCAGGGCAGAGCAGGACTGGTGTGGCCGTGGGGCACAGCCTCTCCACATCCCTATCCCTGAATCTCTGCACCCTCACATCCCCACATCCCACAGTGCCCCTGCCCAAGCCCGACGAAGGGGAGTCAGGGGAGAAGGGCTCATGGGGTGAAAGGCAGACCCCACGAAGCTCAGGGGGCTGCCAGGGAGGTGGAGGCCTGGTAGGGGGTTTCAGAAGACTGCACTGTGCTTCTCTCTCAGCAAAACCAAACAGAATTACACTTCAATGTACATAGAGAGCAAACCGAAAAATAAAATAGAAATGACAAAGCTGACTAGCAAATAGCCCTGAAACTCACTTAGTACCGACGTGACAAGGGGCTCGGACAAGGCTTGAGAAATAACTCTATAAAGTGAGCACTTTAGAAACCAAATAAACTGTTCCAGAGACACAAAACAATTACCCCAAGCAAGCTCATATCGATTGCAGGCACCAAGCCAAACTAACAGCACGCAGGCCCTCGTGCCAGCAGTGCCCACTCGGCACCCGCTGGCCCCAGCAGCTTCCCCACCACCTTCTGTGGGAGAGAGCAGCCTGAAACCTGAGGAGAAGACAGGTGACAGCAGCGGGAGAGAGGGGCAAAAGGGAAACCACAGGAGAAAGCAAAGAGATACAGAAAATATGGAGAAAACTGTAGAAGCAGCAGCATGAACATGACCAGGCACTGCCCAGTGATGCTGATAAAGCAGAGAGGAGTCCTCACCTCTGAGACCACCCTTTTGGGGTGTTATTTCCCATGCAGGCTCCATTCCCACAGAGGTTTGCACATTTTCTTCCTTCTCAAACTGTTTTTCTTCTCTTCCTGCCATGGTTGACATTGGCATTTTTGCAAGGATGATTTTTCTGCCATCCCTGGTGGTTCTCCTTTTGTCGTCATCATCTCCCACGTCAATCCCCTCCTCGCTCTGCGAGGGGCTCTGGGCTCAGCTCACCACTGGAAATTGCCGGAAAACTGCTGGAAATAGTAAACTCATTAAGAAAAGTGAAAATAGAACACTTTTTCTCTAAAATAATTTAACTGTTTGGATTAATAACCATTGGCCATGCCAGGGCTGCAGGACAGAGTCTGGCCATCCCCACCCATCACCCAGCTGGCCAGAAAGCTTCTCCCTCGGTCACAGCTCCACAAAGCAGCCTTTCCCTCCCTTGGAGAATTGAGGAGCCTTTGGAAATGCACACCAAAGGCACAAAACCCATGAGAAAAGTTCTCCAGTCTTCGTGCAGGTGGGTTTGGGAGAGGGTAGCAAAGAGGGAAACAGCACATCGGGCAATGCTGCTGGCACTGCAGACTTGGCTGAAAACAAAAATAGCATAAACCCTCAATTTTCGGCTTTTAGTGCCAAAGGAGAGGCATGAAAAATGGGATGTTCACAGGCATCTCAGCTGTTCCCCACCATGGCAGGGAGGGGATGCCCTTGGCACACTGGGCATCGCTCCCCGGGCAGCGCATCCGCACCGCCGGCCGCCCGCTGTGCAGCTGCCCTGCCAAAAGCAGCAGCTGGTACACGGTAAAAAACAAGAAAAAACCCCACATTAAAATGTTTTTCTTTCAGATTATTGAAGCAACTGTAGCAAAAACTTCACATTTAATATGCGTGACCTGCTCCGTGCTCTCCACTAGAATAAATTGGTGGAACATCCTGCACAGCCAAAGCATCAGGGGGTGGGGCCAGCTGTAAATTCCAGGGGAAAAAACTCCAAGTAAAGTCGGCACATAAAATGTGGACCAATATTCGCATCTTGGCCAACAGGCTTTAAATGGGAAACCTGATCATGGAGAACAGAACATCTGGGATTTGCTGTAGCCCAAGCCAGATCCATAAGGGAAGGGGGAAGTGTGGAGAGCACGGGCAAAGGCAGGAGCCTTTATCAGCTCCTCCATTAAAAATCTGCTGCCAAACATCGTGTTTTCCAGAGCTCCCATTTAAAGGTGTGTTGTAGCTTGAAGCTTCCTAATTACCTTGGATGTTCTGCATAATTTTTGTTTTTAATTTCAGATGGGAAAAGACCATAAACTTGCTAATTAATTACTTTTTAGCCCCGACGCATCAGCTGAAGCACACACTTCACACACAGCGTCTCCTCTCCACAGCACTCCATGGGAAACGTCCTCCGTGCCGAGTGCTCCAGCAAGTGACTGTTTGCAGGGGCTTCACCAAAAACCCTGGGAAATGAAGGAAGGAGAGAACAAGGAGCCTGGTAGCCTTATTTTTGGCTTTGGCAGCAGCTGCCCACCAAATGCAGCCCCTTGCAGTGCTGTGCCCGGCTGCGGTGGATGGAGGCTGCTCAGAGCTGGGACCGCGGCGGGGGGACATC
Organism: Edolisoma coerulescens; assembly: GCA_013397115.1. Lineage (NCBI taxonomy): Eukaryota > Metazoa > Chordata > Aves > Passeriformes > Campephagidae > Edolisoma > Edolisoma coerulescens. Next base: position 49,526 of record VWZW01002955.1, on the reverse strand, counting down.
GGCTGGTGGTTGATGGACTTCATGTTGAGCTGCCCAAGAGAAAACGTTCAGGGAATCTACAGCAGCCAGAAGCAAACCCAGGGTAAAAATAATGAACTAAAAAGGCAGAAAGGAAGAGGAAGGAGCTGGCACTGATGGAAGGATTGCCCACTCCCAAACCCGCTACCCAGGGCTTACTCCTGGAGGTTCCAGATACCTCGGCAGGTTTTGACATTCAGCTCTTCTCTATCTGTTGTTCCTAAAGCTTCCTGCTGTCTCCTTTCTCCCTGAAAACCTCCAGCTCGGGTTTACCTGATCCCATCATGGTCCATGTCCAATGACCCTTTAGTTAAAGGCCGGGCAGGACGATGAATCGAGAGGGGAATTCGAGGGAACACTCAAACTACCCGGGCAGAAGAGAGAGTGGCTGCTTGGCACACTGACTTGGAGATTTTCTTTTCCTTCGCTTTTTGGAATCATTCATACTTTCAGCGACTTTAAAAGCAAACAGGCAAATGTAAATGATAGGATTTTGAAACTATGTGAAAACAGATAAGGTTTAATTTCCTTTAATTCCTGGTGAATGGACGTTAGTGAGAGGTGGGAGCTCCGTGGCCAGAGCAGAGCTAACAGGAGACACGTCTGGAATGGTGATGAGAAGGCAGCCCGAGCCCAGTCCTGTGTGGGGCTGCCTGAGAGTTGCCATTCCCATCCCACCCCAGATCAGTGACACCTGGATTGGGATGGCAGAGTAGGGCTGGGGGCCGCTCAGGGCTGTGAGCACAGCACCCGTCTGGGAGTGCCTGGACCACGGCTGGTCCCTCCTGGCACCCCCAGCCCTGCCCCATGTACTGCCAGAGCTCTGGAAGCTGTTTATGCCCCCCTCTCCCCATCAATCACTTTTTCATACAGTTGGAAGATTAGAGCTCCTTATACACTACCTCCAGTCCAGCTTGTCACAGGAAAACTCCGGGGAGAAATTCACGGAGATGTATTAAAGCCATCCAACACTTTCTCCATGGCAACTGGGACCAGCGCAAATCCCATCAGCCCTGCCTGGAGCAGGATGGAGCCTCTGCAGCTCTTCCAGCCTCTCAGATAACGGCAGATACGGGGGAAACATCTTCATTAGCTGGAGATGCCTCCCAACCCTCACACACAATAACCTTTGATTAACGCCAGAGCACTTACCACTTATGAAATACATCTGTCTGAGGATCCCTGGCCTTTTTCCAGTGTGTCTGAGGGATCCTGTGTTCACAGGTGAAGCTCCGACAGCTCGAGCAGGCAGGGAGGGGGGAGAAGTGATGTAGGTGGGCAGCGTGTGCTCACAGGGGCCGCTGACCTGCCTGGCAGAGACCTGGTGAGAGCATGATTGTACCAGCACACAATTAACACCGCTGTGATTAGCTCTCAGAGTCTTGCTCTTTTTGCAGTGCCATCCTCAGCATGGCTGGGAGCCCCTGGACAAAGTGGGAGAGGGAGTTCCTGTTGCAAGGAGCACATTTCAAATGTTTCATACTAAAAGTTACGGCCACAGTGGGTGCTGAAAGGTCTTTAAAAATAGCTCGAGGTCTGTGTGTGCACATCACGAGCGAGAGGGATGTCCTACATTTCCCAGCTCGCTTAATCCCTCTGCCTGATGACAAAATCTCTGCTCATCCTCCGGGCAGGTGAGCTCCTGGCTCCGACTTGGAGAGGAACCTTCCCATAATTAAGGGCACCACTGTTCCCAGTTAGTCACGGGTTTGGGGGTCTCTCAGGGTACCCCAAGCAGGGCACATCTGGGGTGCTGGAGCTGGATGGGTGCTCTCTGGGCTGGTCTCCCCACACAGCCACGCCAGGTGTAACATCGGCACGCCACCGCCTCCATCCCGCTGCTTGTGCAAAGCCACAGGGAGAAGGGGACACGGAACGGGGCTTGGCTGATGGTGTCCAGCCCAAATCCCTGCTCTCCGAGGGAAGGCAGCTGCTTGAACCACTGCAACGAATGTTTCCGTGACTCAACCCACACCAAACTGCACGGGAGCCGAACCCTTTGAAGTCTGCCATGTCCAATCCATTATTAATCACTGTAAATCTGGTATAATCTCTACGAGCATATTCCGCTCCCTACAAACAGGCTGGTGCCAAGTTGCTCCAATAAATCCTGCGTCAGGGCAGCTATTGTGTCTGCTCTTCAGGCAGCATTTCCCAGCAGGAATATTTAAACAATAACACTCTCTATTTGGGGCAGTCACTTTTGTTTCAGAAGACTACGGTCTAACGTGTAACAGATTTAGAGTTTATGGAAAGCCTGGGATTTACGGCATGCTTTCTTTCCAATGCATTTTGTATCTACTAATCCCTGCGAGGCATTAAATGTCTCCATGTGGGTTCCTCACTTCATGCTGAAGCAAGAAAGCTCTGTTCTTCCTACCTAAAACTTTGTGGCAAATTCCGGAGGTTCTGCTGAAAAGGAGCGTTGCTAAAGAAGCAAAAACATCCCTTGCCCATGGACTAGGAATGACTCTGGAGGGCTGGGATGCCCATGGAGAAAGAGAGGAAGAGCACATGTGCACAAGGAGCACTGGGGATGCTCACACACAAGGCAAGACTCGGTGTAGGGACTGACCAGTTCCCCAACAGCAAGAGACACCAACCAGCCAAACCCCCCTGAAGTGAGAACAAGCCAAAAATTCAACCCCAAAGTAGTCACTGGCCAGAAAGAGTCAAACACAAGGGTAAGAAAATGGAGCCCCAGATGGTGCAAGTGGAAATGGAAGAGAAAGAAGTTTATACCAGGAGCAGCTCCTTATAAACATAAACAGAAATTTACCATTTCCATCCCAGCCTCCTCACCCATGTGAGCACCTGCCAGTGTTTGCTTTGAGCGAAGCCGGGGTCCCAGAGGAACTGAGAAGCTCCAAGGTTCAACAGAGGTCCTGATGTTTCCCAGACAAGGGAACCTTCTCCCACAGGTTTGTGGCTTGGCATGTCAGCCTCTTGTGGCACCAGCAGCCCTTGTCTCCCTGCTGGCAAACATTGGCACTGACCAGCTCCCGGCAGCACAGCTTCCAGGGAGGAGGAGAGAGTGTGGGATGCTCCAGGGGATTTCTGTCTCTGCCTGGGGCACAGCAGCAGGCCTGGGGATGCCCAGTAATCCAGCTCCAGATGGGTCTTTAGGGAAGGTTTGGCTGTTGCTGCTGGCCACAGGGCCAGCACTCATCGTCGTCTGGGAATGCCTGTGAGCCCGACCAGCCGGGAGGACACCGTCAGTCCCAGCAACAGCTGGTTTGCTCTTGCTGACAAGTGAATTACAGATCCAAAAGCCATTTAGTCTGGGCACAAGGCATCGAGGACCTGTGGCTGGGACCGAGATGCTCCAGGAGCAGAGGGCAGCTGTGGCAAACTCTGCTTCCAGGCATTTGGTTCTCACTTGACTTCCTCCACGGGCAGCTCACAGCCAGCTTAACACTGTCCAGGAGGAGTGGTGAATTCCTGCCCGTGCCAAGGACTCCGGCCAGAAAAGGCTTTTTTCCTCCCCTGACGCTGCTCATTAATTTTGTTTGTTTTCCTTTTTTTTTTTTTTCAAAAAAGCTTTTGCTGGCTCCCCAATTAGGAGGGGATTAAAAAAGCAAAAGAAGGAAAACTTGAGGCACAGAGAATTCAGCTGGATCCCTCGTGGGGGCAGTGGGGATTGCTGAGACACCAAAGCCTTTTTGGTTGACAGTGTGGGCAGCCAGGCCACCATGTCCTCACCTCCCTCCTCCTCGTGCCAGCATAACTCATGCTGTGCCTTGCCTGCATTGATAAATTGGCAATAAAATAATGCAGGAATCCCAGGCTGGATCAATTTATTTCAATATTTCTGACACAGCTGCTGCAGGAGCCGTGAAACCAACAACACAATTTCCTACCAGAGAGTCGGTGAGATGTTGGGCATAAATTACCCTGACATGCCACAGATAATGAGGCTGCACCCAGGAAGGTTCCTCTCCTTTTTTCTCACACTGGAAGCACTCCAAGATAGCAAAGTGATGTAGGAACATCACAGCAGAACCTTTCCAACAGGATCAGAAGTGGTTCCTCCACTGATGCTGTGGGGATGGAACTGGGGTACCCAACCTCGGAGTGGTGTTTTCCTCCCTCATCCCCCATCTCTGCAGCTCTGAGGCCGAAGCACGTGTCTAACGACTGAAAATCAGAATATTAATGTTCACCTTTCAGGGAGTAGTTGGATGTGCCGCTTCCAATGAAGAAGAGTATTAATTTCAATGCTCGTAAGAGCCGTCTGAGACAGTTTCCATCATGATCACGGAGCTGTCTGCTGGCAGCCAAGACCAAAGAGTAGATTCTTCTTTTTTCATTTACAAAAAGACAAATACACCTCATACTCCTGCTCGTGTTGAGCAGATTTCCAGCTGGAGTTCATCACTTCTTCCCACTCCTCTACAGCTGGAATCCCTCTCAAAGCCTGTTTGGAGCAGTGATTTCGGTAAATAGCCTGCTGGGGGTATTCCCTGTGGTTCAGCACGTGCACAACCATTTCTAATGGTTCAAATCAGGATTCCCTGTGGTGCAGCAATGACTAATTGCATCTCCTGACGCTCCCCTACTTCAAGCCTGGCTAGCTGATTGCAAGCACCTCGTTAATTTGCTCTCCCAGCCATACCTGATGGCCTGGAGAGTGAGTAAAGCTGGCAAAGGGGCTGCACATCCCATCAGGTGGGACAGGGACTGGGGGGGCTCACTCATCATCCTGCAAGGTGCCACCCTGCAAGGGCATGCACCCTCTCTTTCTGGGGACTTGACAAAATTTATGTGCAGAAGGAAACGAGGGGAAGGCTGGAGCAGGGGCTGCAGTAACGACACGGATCGGCTGCGGTAACGAGCTTTTCCAAAAATACCTCTCCTCAGTCAGAGATGCTCTATTTTTAGAGCTCCAGAGTATCACACTGACAAGCGGCAGGGTCAATGTGTACCTTTAAACCTCTGAAATGCCTCTGCCCTTGCACAAGCTCCTTGGAGTTCCAGCTGGGTATCAAACACACCAACAGACACCTCTGGTGAGCATGGCCGGGAGACCTGGCTGTCACCTCCCCCAGAGCCATGCGGGCAGGGCAGCTCAGACACGACTGGACACTGTCCGTCCCGTGGGTCGCTGACACCTTTACCCTGAGCAGCTGACACAAGTCTGCAGAAAAAAAAAAATCTGTGATTGAAAACCTCACAATGAAATCTCCAAGTGGGGAAATTGCCATTCTGTGATTTTTGCATCAGAGACGTCGGCACTTGGGCCGAGAAGTGACTCCCTGGGTGTCTGGATCCTTTCCCCTGCTCCAACAGATGCAGCAGAAAAGGACAGGTCCATAAAATCATCGTGGATCTGAGAGCTGCTCGACAGCAATGGAATTAGAGAAGATGACAGTCAGAGCTGTAGGACTCCCGTGTCTGCATAGTGAGCTGAGCACACAGGGTGTAAAATTAAAAATCCAACAGTTCTATTGTTAGGAATAAAAAACTGTCATTTGCATGTTAAAACACCTCGACTTACAGCAGCAATTTCTCTCTTTAACTTTCCTGGTTTACCCAGTTCCCAGGATGAATAATGCAATGGAACTCCTCAGCAGCCGCACAAATGAAAAAATTCAATAGGACTCTTTTTTCCCATCTAAACGTACAAATCTTCTGCAGGAAGCTGTTCCACTGAGACATGGAAATCCCTGCTGCCAACGCCTCTGAAAGAGCTTTTTAACAGAGAAGGTTGGGGAGGAGCTGCCAGCCCCAGTGATAAACCCTGTTTGCCCAAATCCCAACACAGCCTCTGCAGAGTCGTGTTAACCAGACCTTGCATCGCTTCCTTTAGGAATAAGCAAATTAGCTCATGGGGGAAAAAAGATTATTGCCAATGCGGGCCTGACATCTGGAAGCAGATTACATCAAATTTGAATAATCTAGGTGACATTTCAATTGAAATTGTCCTTGCGTGTGAAGAGGAAAGAGAATTAAGTGCAAACTCATCGATCGGCGCCTCGCGGCCGAGCCGCTGCAACGAGCATCCTCAGAGCCAGCAGAGACGGGAGCGCTCCCCTGGCTGCTGCACCCCCTGCGTGCCCCCCACCCCGCCACCGCTTTGCTCGCCAGTTCTGCCCATTCCTCACCCCCTCCTGCGTTTTCCCAGCCCGCAGGAGCAGCTCAGCTGCCGTCTGGGGGAGTACGATGTCCCCGAGAGGCAGGTGCAAGGGGAGAGGCTGGTGCTCCCTGTGGCAGAGCAAGGGCATGGTGTGCCCGGAGTCCATCCCATTATCACTCGTTCTGGGAGATACTCCTGCTTTTTTCTCTACCACCAATTCAATGCAGACTCAGAGGGAAACACAGCTTCCCCTGGGCTTGGAGACTTGGCTCTGTGAGGAATAGGAAGGCCTTTCCACTCTGATACACACAGAGAAAGCAAGGGCACCAAGGAGCAGCTCAGCCTCTGACGAGGGGATTTAAAGCCTCACCCTCTGCCATCTGAGCAGCTTTCTCTGCAGGTGAGTTCAACTGCTGCACCTATTCACACAGTCCTGTTGATCCTGCTCCACAGCTGGGAATTGTCACCTTCCCACTGCTGCGTGACAGAGACTGGGGCTGGGCAGGGTTTTTTCTATGTGCAGAGGGACCCACAGATACAATTACATGGAATATTTTGGGTTCCATGTCCATTAACCCACAGGTAAGTGGTCTGTGTGTAGGTGATGTACATAACCTGCTCACCAGAGGTAACAATCCTCCCCTCGTGGGCATTTCCCAGCACTGAGTGCTTTTTACTTTCATTATGCACAAATCTTCCACCAAGCTCAGTGAAAACACCTCACTGGCTTTAACCCACACCTATTTACAGGAGCATATCGTGATCCTGGCATGGGTCAGAAGGATGTGAAAGACATTTTTGAAAGCAGCACCACACAGACATTGAGGAGCCACCTTATCGTTGCTGTCACCTCCACAGAGACACCTCAAGGACACAGCAGGACCCGACCTGAGCCCTCCACAGCTGACAGCGTGAAACAGTTCACTATGACAGCACATCTCAGTGCTTGGGATGTTTGGGAATTCCAGTGAAAGTGAGAAACTCTATTTGCAGGGGGTTCAGGGCCAGAGGCCCTGGCTGTGCCACACACCAGCGCTGCTCCAGGAACAGGCGTTTTCTATCAATGCAAATTTTTTGCTTGCATTAGAAAATAAAAGAATTTCCATTTATACATGTTTAATGAGAATTTCAAAGGCGTGTAATGCAGCTAATGCTTCCAGGCTGTGTGCAGGCATCTGGAGCTGGAGATGAGGAGGTCTGCTGCACCACTGGATCCCGGCCCACAGCTGGCCTCTCCTATCCCCTCCTGGAGCGTGGCCTCCCAAGCTCATCGCTTAAGATGTGAAAAGCATCTGGGTCCCTGAGCCCCCCCTGCCCAGCCACCTGCGGCAGCAAACAGGTGGGTCAGCTGAGCTACAAGACCAAAACTTGCTCATTAACAAGCTGTTAAATAATTAATAAGTTTATATGTAATTGCTTCTGTGTACATAATCTCGCATTTTTCAGAAAACTATCAACGCTTTTCAGTTAGTTCCACTCGAGGAAACAAGGGCTCCTGCTTTCACTTGAGCAGATGAATATTTATGTTGAGCTTGCTCTGTCTGGGGCTGAGCAAAACCAGATTATGGGGCTTCCCAGCGTGGGGAAGGTGGGTGGTGGGCATGGCACGTGCTTGGCTGTCACTGGTGCCCATCAGCCCCTCCAGACCTCCCACCCCAGCTAATGGGTCTCCAAAGTGCCTGAAAATTTGGCCAGAGAAGCTGTTGATGTCCCATCCCTGGAAGTGTTCCAGGCCAGGTTGGATGGGGCTTGGAGCAACCTGGTCTGGTAGATTGTGCCACTACCATAAATGTATGGGACCTAAACGGGACCAGGAGTGCTCGTCTGCTCCACCTTGGAGGAGCATCCTTCAGAAAAGCCCATCTGCCCAGTCCTGTCATCATTTATCCACATGCTGCTGAAATGAGCCACCAAAGGGGTTGTTGGACTGTTTTAGGTGTGAAGAGTCAGCAAAAGGGAGGGTTTGGGAAAAGCTTTGTTCCCTCAAGAGTGGTGGAGGTGGCTGGGTCCCTCATGGGGTGCGGATCCATGCCCATGGAATGATGTGACTTGATGCAGTGGCAGCTCAATGTCAAAGCAGCCCGAGCTGAACAGAAACCTTTTGGTCTCAAAATATTCCTCCCTTGTTTTAATGCCACAGATTTGTGGCTTGCTGCTCCTCAGCTTCCACGCAGTGACAAGTCCTTCGGCAGCCTCAGCTTGCTGTGGAAACCAAATATTTTGACTTCGCTATTTATTCCCTGTTTTTAAAGTGTGTTCTGAGTGAATAACAAATATGTTTTGTGAGGCAGCTGGTGCTTCTTCCTGTAATGTACAAGGTAAGGGAGAAACAAACATATTTGCTTTTGCTCCCTCTATTTATCCAACAATTGTAGCTGCTGTTTTAACGGCACAAAAATGTAATTACCGCACGCGTTCTCGCCAGCCCTAATTAGCAGCATGCTTAAGCATACGCTTAGAGACACTGCTGCTCCATGGCAGCATTCCTGTGGGATCATCAAGGGCTGATGGGGCCGTGCCCTCATGGGTCACCTTGCGCTGACCGAACGCCAACATTTGCTCACTTTGAAATCCTGGGATTTATTTTTATCCCGACCAGCGTGTGGCCGCAGGAATCCCCGACACCGAGAGTTGCGCCTTCCCCAGAGACCTTCGCACGTGGGAGAACACCAAAGGGATCCAGTACAACAGGCAGTAATGGGGCTTTACCAAGGGTCATGTCCCTCACTTGTCCGTAATTGAGGCTTTGCTAATCCAGGAGATTTTTAATATTTTCTCCTTTTTTTCCCTTTATATTGGCAGTAACAGTAGCTCAGTGAAAGCATCATTAACATAATTAAGTGAGCAATTTGCTTATTAACACATTGCAACCTTTTCAACAAACTTTGCTGGGTTTTCCCTTTTTGAACACCGGTTCCTCATGCTCAGGAAGGAAGGGCTCCTGTGAGGAGGGGGCTGAGCTCTGTGCCCCAACCTCTGCTCTGCTCCATCAACAGGACCCATCACAAGCTCAGTCCCCAAGGCTGAGCCCACTGCCAGTCCTGGAGCTGTCACCCCTCTGGCCCCAGATTCCCGGCTGAGGCTCCAGGAACACTGGTGTCGAGCAGCGGGTAAGCTGCTTTCTCACCTCACCTCACCTCACCCCTCAGGGATACCAGCCACTGGGGCTGGTGAGGCAGGATGGGAACAGCTCTGACATCACTGGATAGAGAATTAAAAACCCCTGGGAAAGTTTGCCACAGTTTTTCACTGTGCATTCAGGAAAAACAGCTTGTGCCCAGGAGACCCATCTCTGCTCCAGAATCCATCCTGCGTCGCCCTTTCCTGCTCTGAATGTAGACTAGTCTTTTATTTTTCCTTTCAATTTTCTCAGTGTGCTCCAAAATAAGTGTAAGAGAAGTCAGGAGTGGTTTCTTTGCCCCGTGTGAAGCAGGCTGATGCTTATTCTGGAGCCTGTGCTCTCAACAGCTCATCCCAATGGGAATCTGCCACCGCTCTCACCAGAGAAAAGCACTCGGTGTTTCCCCGGGGTGGTTTTCCCTTCTGCAGTGCTCAGTTGCCTGGATATCTTACACTGCGGTATTAAAAAACATGGATAATTATTACTGTTCACCAGCATAATAGTTTCAAGGATCAGCATCCCTACTTTTCACAAGGAACACATCCCCAGGCGGTCGCCTTTGCATATGAGCGCACAAAAAAAGTTCAAGTGAGAAAAAACCCCTATCAGCAAAGCACATTTATAGAGATGAATTATTTGGAAAATTTCTGAGCATCCCAACTCTTTGCAGCAGATTTGAATTACAGAATTATAAGCAACAGGTTCATTTTGACCCTCTGGGCTAAAAAGTTATAATTAGCGCAGGCACCATAAAACTGGCTTTTAATTAAATCAGCCTCGGAACGGAGGGAGTTCTGCAAGGTCCCTCCCTCGCTTACATAAGGCAGCCGGCCTGAGCGGCCGCTGCGGGAATGCTGTGGCGCTCCGAGCCTGGGAAGCCTTCTGCAGGATTTTCCAGAGAGGAAAAACAAGAAATGGGAAATGGGGGAAGTGGCGAGCCCACAGCCAGCCCCAGACCTCACACAGTCGTGGGCCAAGGAGCGATCGCCGCCGCATGAGCTGGAAGATTGGTTTGTGGGGGTGAGTTGAGCTGCGTTTCTGGGTCCGCGGTGCCCTCTGGGTTATGGTGACAGCAGTTCAGGGGCAGCCCCAACACCCACGGCTTGCGGGGTGGTGCAGCCACAGGGCATCGGTGCCGCCCCAGTGGGACCCAATCCCAACTCGTGCTGGGAAGGGCCAGCTCAGAGGCCACTGCTTGTACTTTGAAGCCTCCAGAACAGCCCAGCAAAATGTCCTGCTACGGTTGCCGGTATGATAATGGGCTGAGTGTATTCCCAAAAAGCATATGCCACGGTGCCGAGCGTGGCGATGCCAGTCTCACAGTTGTCTCTTTCTTCGCACTTTCAAAAGGCTGTAGGAAATGATGACATATGGCACCCCAGCGTATGGTGGTTTAATCAACACAGGTAAGGCCAGGGAAAATAGAGCTGAGTGGCATTCCCCAGGGAGGACACCTGTCCTGGTCCCACTGGGATGCTCTGGCTGCCTCCCGTCCCCACAGGTGCCAGGTCTGGCAGGCGTGTGCGCTGCCAGTGCCAGCCCAGAGAAGTTTTAGCCACGCGCTGGCACTGGGTGATCAAATGAGGCAATTAACAGGCGCCTCCTCGTCAATGCCAAAGCTGAACTTCTCGTTCTGCAAATGTATAATTAAAGCACACTCTCACAATTATAAGATTCTCTTCCACTTGAGTGAAGGCGGAGGGCTGGCAGGTGCTGGAGTCAATCCAATTGTTTCCACTCGCTCTCCTTTCCTCCGACGTGTGGCACAGCCTGAGCATGGGGGTGAGGGAGGGCGGGTGGTGCTGCTGAGGGCAGAGCTGAGATGCCTCGGCAGAGGCTGCACCAGTGCCCAGAGTGGGTGCTGACTGGGGCTCTGGATGTGGGAGTGATGAAGGCAGCGCTGTGGCTGATGGAGCCTCAGGAAGGATGAAACCCTCTGGTGCTGTCTCAGGATGACTGAAGTCATGAGCACTTTCAGAAGTCAGTGCTGGGAGTGGAGTCTGTGCCGGATCAGGAGGGACAGGGAAGGCTGTCGGCACAAATACCTTGTGTAGCTGGGAAAGAAAATGCTGCTATTTTCCCTTAATATCCAAAATTATCTGCAAATGCCACTGCTGTCATGTTCTATAAATACTGGCTGTTCCCAAAGCCTCCTGCTCAACAGCCCTCCCCAAGCCCACTTTTCCCTTCAGACCAGGCACCGAATTGCACTGTTCCCAGGGGCGACGAACAGCAGGGACAAAACCATCGCAAGAGCACCAACACCCAACTCATCGTGCCAGACCTGGAGACAGAAACCTGGAAAAGTTCCGGGCACAGGGAGGACACGAAGTGCCACAGACCATGGGAATGCATTCGTCTCTAGGAAAGCACCCAGGGCATGATGGACGGCCCTCAATGCCTGCTTGGATGAAAGGCAAAAGAGCTTTTCATCCCAATGCTGAGCCAGAGAGAACTCACTGAGGCTGGGCGGAAGTGGGAGGGCGTCGGCACTGGAGCCAAACCTGGAGCAGCCACAGCAGCAGCCAGCCAAGTGTGGGTGGGAAGCATTGCCTCTGGAGACCAAACCCACTGCTGTCCCCAAAATAGCCTGAGGAAACAAGGGGAAGGGCACAGTGGGGGTCCTCCCACAAACTGGGTTTTCCCTGGCGTGGTTTTGGGGGAAGATTGGAGTTAAGGCTCTGACCCACCTCCGAAGGCTCAAACCCACCTCCGTACCTGTGTGGGCTGCTCAAACTGTGATGCTGGAAAAGCAAGTGGAGAAAATCTTAACCACGCCAACCTCCTTCCATGCCCTTGTCCCTTCTCCAGGGGAACAATCACTGCCGAGGATCTTTGCCAAAATTAGTTCCTTTAAGATCTGAGGGATCTTTCTGCTACTGCACCGAGCAGTGGGAGTGAGCCCATAAATCCAGTTAGTCACAGTCGCTGGATTACATCGGACCTTGTCCTTCTGCCTTTAATAACACAATTGTTTGCTGCATAAGGAGCTTTATGTAACTGGGAATCAGGGGTGATCAGCAGGACTGCCCAGGCTGGAGCTGTCAACCCTCCCTTCTCTCCGGGCTCGTGTGAACCTCCTGCTGCCAGCCCATATCTGAGAAATAAATAACCTCCTTGCTCTGGCAGTTAAAGGTCTGGCTCTAGCCCGCTGCGGTGCTGCTCTTGGCACAGGATTTCAGTCTGATAACCATGAGTCAGTATCAGAGGTGATGCAGGGATGAAGTTACCCCTGGAAGCTGTTTCCGATCCTGCCCTTCTCCCTTGAGGACAGCCCTCAGGTGCAAGGGGAGATATTTAGGCTCCCTCCTGGTGCCGGGCAGGAGACCACCATGTCCCAAAGCTACCGAGGCTGTTTGGGGATAGCAGTTACCAGCTCCTTCACCTATGAAGGGTAAGTACTTGGAGGCGAAGGCACCGGGCCTGCAGCCTGCACTGCCCGCAGCGGTCTCGCCCAGGACCACTAAATCTCTGTTTTATTGCAGCAGAGCAACCTCTGCACTCCCCCCATGCTCTCTGCATCCCTTTTTCCTCTCCGTCTTTTTAAGTGACTCTCCCAAACAGCGCCTGCCTAGCCGAGGCCAAGCACTGGTGCTGGCAGATGGGCAGCATCGTTAGCGTCCCCAGCAGTGAGCGGTGTCGTGTTTGGTGAAGAGCTCCTCTTTAAGGACGAGTTTGGAGATTTGACACAGCAGCACGAGTCTGAAATTCCTTTACAATTTCCCAGTGATGGCCCCATGCCATCACTGCATCACTGGTGGGGGCTCAGCTGGGTTCCTGTGTCTGTCTCCCTCCCCTAGGCAGCTGGGACACGGCTCCTGGCACCTGCACCACTCCCCTCACTGGACCGGGCGAGTGGAAAGCTCTGGCTTGTGAGAGCCTTTTCATTTGAGCATGGGCAGCCCTAATCCTCACACAGAGTTAATTTGTTTATTATCTTTTGGTTTACCTATCAAGTGCTACAAAAGGAATGTATAGCCTTGTTGCCATGCCACCACCCAGCCTAACTCCCAGGGCCGGCATGTCTGTCCGACAGCAGGGCGGTATTATTCACACAATTAGGGAAAAGAAGGCAGGTGAAGCTGCCAGAGCAGCTCCTGGCTGAAGGCAGCTTTCAGGGAAAATATCAGAAAAACACAGGACAAACACTGGCTCAACCTCATCCAGCTACTGGAGGAACTGCTGTCCCCGCAAGCCCACGTGGCTGATCAGGGCAGGAGCTGCTGCCACCCGGCACAGCTGCCCCTAAACCTCACTGGTAGATCCAGCACTGGATTCTCTGGACAGTGTTCACTGGCTTATCCTGTGGCCAAGACACAGTTCAGAGCTCCCTGGTGAGGTACCTGTGGGTGGCACACAGGAGCACTGGCTGGTCCCCAAAACCTGTCAGGGTGAGAGCAGGTGGCTCCACAGGTGGTCACCGGTGCCAGCTCCTGACAGAGCAGCACACCCTTGGCAGCGTCATGACGCCCCGAGTGAGACTGGCTGGATAGATAAATATTCCAGAGACACTCCAGGTCATGTATTTTTCATGAGTTTGTTCTGCTATTGGGAGCCGCACCCTTTAAGAAGATTGGATGCATCTGGAATAGAAGTCATTTTTATAGTGAATAATTTGCTTGAAAAGCTGATTCTGAGTATCTTGGTGCAGGAAACACAGCTGGCTCCCTGGAATGATGCTGCAGGGACCCACCGAGGGTCTGTGCCCCATGGCTCTGCCCAAGGAGGGCTGCTCTCCTGGCTGCAAACACTGGCAATTCCTGAAGGAAAGTCACACTGAAGCAGAAGTTTCATGTAGATTCCAGGAATTTTTGGGGAAAGGCGTGGACCCTTCCCAGCCTGGGGGCTGGCTTGGGTGACCCACTCAGTGCTGCCGGAGCTGGATCCATGTGGATTCACAGCGGGAACTTTGGGATCCTGATGAAACGGCCAGCACAGTATTTATTATTGTGCTGGGGTTTGACTATGGATTTAGATATTGATGGAGTCTGCGCCTCCAAGCAAAGAGCGCTAATTAGTACCCGCAACAGAGAGCCAGCTTTTAATTAAACACAGCTTAGCGAGGAGGACCTGTTAGAGACACCGTGCCACATGTGAGAGCAGTGCAGCAGGATTTTGGAGCAGGGCTGAGTCTGGCAGGGTGCAAGGCACCGGGACAGGGGTCCCAGAGCGGGACAGGGTGTGGGGTGGGCAGCTGCACTGCTGGGGCCAAGGGGAGCCTCAGGGCTCCTGATGCCCACATTGCCTCCTCCACCAAGAACCATCCCATTCCTGTCACTGCAAATAACCAAACAAGCTGCATGGAGAAGAGAGTAATATTAATATTAAAAAGGCATTTATAGTTTTAATCAAGCTTTGGGGGGAAAAGACAGCTTAACACGGCACTTTACACAGTTGATAAAATGTTTGACATTTACTGGTGCCTGTAATGAATCTTGTCTCAATTTTCTCTTTTAAAATGCCACTCCAGATACTCTATCTATCTGTAGGGTTTAAAAAGCACTTATCCAACAAAGCGTTATCACGATGGAGTGTACGAAAGGGCGTCTCGGCAGAGCAGCGCCAGCTCTAGGGTTTGCTGGCACCCAAGCAGGCCCTGTGTAGGGTGGGCAGAGGAAGGAGAACCAGTGTGGCCCCATGGCCCTGCCATAGCCCAGCCCACCAAAACACCCCCCTTTCCCCACTGGTCACAGCACAGAACATGAGGCTCAGCCATGGACCAGTGCCAGGTGCCTGGGACAGAGCAAACCTGAACACTTTGGAGGCAGAGGAGAATGGAAGTTTGCTTTGTCCCAGAAGAACAGACCTTGGCTGCCAGTGCTGCCCATGGCAGGACAGTGCAGGGGCTCTGGGTGTTATCAGGGAACCGCAGTTCTCCTGTGCAAACAGAGCTGCTGCTCCATGGGTGCTGATCCAAGCGTTCCTGCTCCTCCTCTGGAAGGACACTGGGGAGGGAAGTATCAGCAGTGAACACAGGCAGCCGCTGGCCTGGACTTCCCTTTGAACAACCACTCCAATATCCTTTGCTTCTCCCTTTTTTCGGAGGAAAGAAATGAATTATTCTATGGAAGTTAGTGTCTGTCTCAGGAGCCTGGTATACAAAATTAGGTTTTAATAGCTTTGAAATTGAAGCTCTTTGGGTCAATAGGACAAGATTCAGACAGTGAAATCACAGGCCCATAAAGGGAAAAAAAGCAAATATTTTGTTAGTCATCAGAGAGTCACAGTCCAAAGATAGCAGGCAGGAGCTTAAAATACTGCTGTGCTCGTCAGCTCCCGAAGTGTTTAGTCATAAGCTCCTTTTTTCTCTTGTTGTCTCTCTATATATTAGCTTTGGGAATGCAGAATTTGGTTTTCCGTCCTTGGACGTGCCTGGGAATTCCTCAAGTCACCGCTGGAATTGGAAAGTTTACTCTGAGCTAGAAGCGCTGTGAAGTCCGTGAGGTAAAGAGAGAAGCCACTAACTCAGGCAGCACTTCAGATCACGCAGGATGGAGAACTTCCAGAGAAGTTCTGCCAACAGGCACTGGAATTATTTGACTCATTATTAAAGGGATGAATGGGTTATAATTATTCCTAATTTCCTATTCAGAGCTCATTACCACCCCTAAGAAGGGTAGGTGGGGAGCCCTTGAGATCCGGCAAGTTACTTTAAATATTCATACGGCTGAGAGAAATTTCTCATGGTTTGAAGCTATGAGGGGGAAATGGGCCAAATGGGCTGGGGGGCTCCCCCGACGTGGTCACTGCTCCCCAGGGGAGGCCACGCTGACAGCAGCACCTGCCCAGCACGCAGACCTAAGACACTGTTAAGGGATCATCCACCGGCGAGCAGGAGATGGACACCTCAGTGTTTTATCCAGATCACTCACTGCCTTGTGCCTGTTCCAGGTTTTAGCTGTAGTGAGGTGAGGCAGTGGAAGGCCACGGGACTGGGACGTGGCTCCGGGAGAGCTGCTCTCCTCTGACTGCGGGTGACGGCCCACGAGGGACCGGCGACGCGCACCCCGAGTGCCGCCTGCAGCGCACACGCCCCTAAGACATGGAAATGTCACTTTGCTTCTAGTGTTGCACCCAACTTCTGTCCTCCAATCAGTGCCCAATTTCCTTCCAAGGATAAAGCCGTGTGTTATTTTTGGCTGACCACTCCAGCTCAGGGCACTCTCATTTTCCCCCGTGCACTCAGAGGACAGACGCTTCCTGTGATTGCCTCAGAGCAATGACAAAACAAGCACACTCCTAATGGCTGGCAGAGCGCGTACGAAATATATTAAATGTATTAACTTTGGCACTTGCTGGGTCTCGGGAGGAGCTCTTGGAGCTGCTCCTGTGTTTCTCCTCCACTCCCCCGGCTCCTTTATGCTCTCCCCTTCTGCTTGGAAAATTCCCTGTCCCCAAACTGCAGCCGCCTGGAGGTCACCGGCATCTGCCGGCAGCTCGTCTGAGCCCCACCGGGAGCAGCCCAGGCCTGTGAGGTGAGGCTGGCAGATGGCATTCAGCCATCCCGTGCCACAAAGCAGCTGAGCTGGGCCAGAAGTGCCTGGGCTGGGAGATGCTCGTCGCTCCCAGGGGCTCGCACGACCCCGGAGCCAACTCACGAGCAGAGCAGGGAGCATGGGAATGTGTCCAGGACAACAGGGCCAACTGCTCTGCTGGCTCAGGAACACCCGGACTCATAATGCCCAGACGCTTAAAGCCTGGCTGAGGCTCACTGCAGGCTGTGCTGCCGGGAGCAAAGCTCTGGGAGGAGCAAGGCTCTGGGAGGAGCGAGGCGAGGGACAAGGCAAGTGGGAAGTCTCCTTCTTGTCCCCACAGCAAGATGAACAGCCCTGCTGCCCTGTGGGACAGACCACCCCAGGACACCCTGCAGGGAAATATGAGGGGGCTCCTCTGCTGTGCCACCTGCCCAGGGTGAACTGTGGCTGGCACTGGCCGTGCAGCGGCCACCCACAGCAAACCCAGCCAGCTCCGTGTGGGAAGCGCTCCCCAGGGCTCGCTCCCCGGCCATACACAGCCTGGAATCTGATTATGTGTTCAATAAAACAAGTGCTGGAAGATAACCCCCCGAGTGGCATCTGCCACGTGGGCTGCTGCTGCCAGGATGGGAAAATTGCCCTTTGTTCTTCACAAATAAATCTGAGGGAAAGCCCGTTCTGAGCAGGCAGCGTTCTCTGGGGGCTGCTGAGGACTTTGCAGGCGTTGCCACGAATAACAGTTTATCTACAGTTTCGTGCAAAATGAAGCCTCAGACACAGCCTAAAATTATGGGGATGCTGTGAAAATGGCTTTATAAACTATTGCTTTTTTCTCTCTGAGCAGCAGCAAAGTACAGGCCAGACAAAAGCCAGCAGAGACTCTAACTGTCATAAATAAGTCAGCAGAGCTGATAAAAATAAAGGATGAAATATAATTCAGCCATTCAGTGACAGATCCCATCTTAGCTGTGATATAGGGTCTGTTGAGACTGTCATTGCTTCAGGAAATTAAAGAATGAGCCCATTAGTGAGGATATTTAAAGATGTTCATATTAAGATTATGACTTCCCACACTCAGCCCGACCAGGGAACTCACTCGATTCCAAAGTCATTTTTCACAGCCCCTTTTCAGTGCTGCTCTGAAGGACCCAAAAGTGCCATGGGGGGGTCGTGGCACGAGGGGGAAGTGGGGGCTGTGGGTGACAGCACCCAGCCCAGCTTGCCTGTTGCCATGGCAACGGGAATACCTGTCCAGAGCCTCACCGGGCAGCACACAGGGGACACCTGGTCCTGGGAGAGGGGTGGTAGCCATGTGCCATTCCTCGGCACTGCCGCTCCTTGCACGCACGTGTGAGCATCTCCACGCTCCCTGGAGCTCCTCTTGGAGCCAGCAGCGATCGCTGCCGTTTGCTTCCTCTCCTGTCTGGCAAAGCTAACACGGATCCTGGCAACAACGGAGCAAATCACATCGTAAGAGTGGGTGCCCCGTGAGGAGGAGCCCCAGGGAAGAGGAAGAACGGGGAGCACCCACGGCCTGGGAGCGGACTCGTGGATGCCCGTGCCTGAAGGGATTTTGGGTAAAAGAGAAAAGCAATGGCAAAAAAAAGGTTCCAGTCCTGGGATGTTGGAAAACTGATGGATAATTGTAATTAGCTTTCAGAATTTTTAATTATAGAAGGGGTATAAATAATCACAAAGCACAGCTTCACTAATGAGAGTCCTTGTGCTCAGAAACACGGGGATGCATTTGTTAGGGAGACTTTGAAAGCTCTGCTGTTAATTAGGTGTCTCACAGCCAGCAGGGTTTCAGGAGAAGGAGAAACATGTATACATTTAAATCAGGCTCATTGTGAGAGGTACCCAACATCAATTATGGGATAGCAGGGTGCTAAAATGAACGAGCTTTGTAATTAGAGAGTGGATCTGAAAGGCAGAGAAGAGCTTTGCTTCCCCTCAGGTGTCTGCCAAAGGTGTTTAACGTTGCTCAGGACACAGGCAGGAGGAGATGTGACCCACCTTCCTCATGCTGGGGATCATCCCATGGCAGTGACCTGGCTTCCATGTGTCCCAGAGGACACCCCACAGCAGTGACCTGCCTTCTTAGCGCTGGAGAGCATCCCATGGTGATACCCATGCACTGCAGAACATCCCAAGGCATCCTGTGGTGGGCTGGGATGGATCAGAGCTTCAACAGGACGTCACTGCTGGGGCTTGTACAGCCCCATGCCACTGCTTTTGTTGGAAGAGAAGCAGAAGAGGAGGGGGAAGGCTAGATTAGTTTAATTAAGCATGTGGGAACAGATTGCATTTCCCCACCCACAAAACCAAATGAGGCACCTCGGGAGCTGCTGGCCCTGCTCTGGCCCATACCCAAGACTGGAGGGAGGTCCAGCCTCCCTGTGATCCCCCATGGGTGCACAAAGTAAAACAGCATCTAAAGAGAGCAAGTGAGGATGTTTTCTTCTTCCACTTCCTTTCTGGGGCCACCTGGTGTGTTTTCTCAGTGGTTGTAAACAAGCAGAAAAGGAGATCACAAAGGCTGGGAGACACTTTTTGAAGCTGTGTCTGTTTTCGGCTGCTCCAAGAGCAGCAGTGAGCTCAGACCCCGAGGCCAATCTTCACCGTTCTTCCTTACATTTTCTCTTTTGGCTACAGATTTCAAGCTCTGCCACAGGAGTTTATGTAAGTAATTATGTTTAGTTGGTATTTGGCTAAATCTAATGAAGCAATGATAAACAGCTCAGCGTTTTCTTCCCTGATGGCTAATGAATATTAATTTCTCTGTCAAAAAGGAACCTCTGCTCACTGCAAAAGATTAGATTCCCATGCTAAAACTTGGGGAGGGGGTAAGAGTTCACCAGAAAGGATGGAGCTTTGGGAAAGCCTGCATCTGCTCCTGCATGGAGAGAAGCAGGCTGGGTTCGGGTGCCTTCACAAGGAATGGCCATCACTCCCTGTCTGCCCCATCAGTTTGTTTTGGCAGAAACCTGTCCAAACTTGGGCTGTGAGGATGTGTCAGGCACCGAGTGTCCCATGGCGCAGGCAGCAGTGACCCCAGGAATCCTCCTGCGGCCAGGGAGTGCAGGAAAATGTCTCAGAAGTCTTCTACAGGTGTTCTTCCTCACAGCATGTGGCTCTCCCTTTCTGGAACTTTAAGGGTAGGTGTTAATCTGCCTCTTGATGGTCATTTCTGGCAGTGTGGTGCTGCTGTCACCACGGGAACCCTGGCACTGGAGATGACTTTGCCCTCCAGTATCCTGTGGGATGCTCCTGCTGCTGGCCCCAGGCCAGCCTGGCAATCCCAAGGGCCTGGGGTGCTCACCTCAGCTCCCTGTGCTGCTCCGTGCTGCTCGGAGTGACGACTCAGTGTCAGCATCGTGTTAAACTGTTCTAACTTTATCAGCTCGTGGGCTGCAGTGAAACGCCGTTCACACATCATGTGAAGGGAGCCGTGTGGCAACTCCCAGGGAGGAGGCAGCGTGAAAAAGGATCTGCCCAGGTGAGCGAGGGGCAGCGAGACCCAGGTGGCCACCGCAGGCCCCCGGCAGGACCCCTGTGTGGTGACGTCTGCCAAGCCATCTCCTCCCAGCATGCTGCTGGCTGGCATCCCTCCTCTGAGGAGGGAATTGGATCGTCTTCTTCCCAGCAGCTGCTCCCAACAGCCCAGTAGGATGTGTTGAGTTTCTTGACGTTGCTCTTAAGCATCAGCACCCTGTGCCCGAGGTGGTGCCAAGGGCTGGGGAAGCATCCAGGGCGCAACGGGATTGGGGTCTGTCTGTTTTGAGGGGCACAGAGAGACCAGGGCAGCTCCTCGGCACCTGCATCCTCCCTGTTGACATCTTGGCAAGGTACCAGGAGGCTCCCGCAGGAGCACACCCAAGCCAAGGCACTGGAAGGGACTGGAGAAGCAGTGTTGGGGTTTACAGTAAAAACAGATGCTAAACTTTGATTTTTGGCAAAAGGAAGCAACTTCAGCATCTGCTTGAGGAGATGCCCAGCTTGGGGAACATGGGAGCCCAGCAGCTGCTTAACCAAGTTCATTTTTGTTGTTCATCCTCGTGCAGCTCAGAGACAACAGGAAAAGCACCGAGTGCACCCACCGCCCGGTTTAAGGCACTTCAACGTGCTGAAACATTTGCCCACATGGTGGAACTTTGTTCCCTGCGATCCAACTTCCCAGTGGTGCTGCCACCCACCGCGCTCTGCACTGCAAACCTGCTCATCTCTCCAGGGCCAGGCTGGGAAAGGGCTGCTCTGCCACTGGTGGGCACAACTGAGTATTCCTTAGAACGAGGGGGAGAGGAAAGGGTGCCCTGTGCAAATGCCATCTGCATTCAGATTCAAATAAAATTAGCAAATCTGCAGCACTGGAGATAAAAATGGTAATGAGTTTTAATAGTTCCCTTTGATTTCTGCTATTGAAATCGACTCCGGGAGGCTGATATTGTATCGGGAGATGTTAGATCCCTGGCCACACATCAGGCAGCTGTACAGCTTCCAGGAGTGAGGGAGAGGGAATGCTGCTGTCGCCACTCTGGAGCATCGTGGCCGTGGCAGGAGTGGAGACCTGCGAGAGGCAGCCATTAGAGCAGCCGTGCAATTAGTCCAGCTATCGATCATTAATACACTTTTAATCAATAATCTGGGCAAAGCTGGGAGCTGGATTGATGTTGCAGGGGTGTGCAGTATCCATAAAATTGTCATCTGAGCATCCAGGGAGGTGAGTTGCTTCTCCAAAGCTGATTAGCTGGACTGGGCCGTAATCGGCCAGGGAGAGGCAGGAGGTGATGCCGGATTATTCATTCCCGAGTGCACATCCCTGCCTGGCACACACGCTCCCACCAGCACCGGCTCTGCGCCCCCTCCCCTCACCGTGGATCACCATTCCAGCTAATTGTGCTTGGTCATGCACGCTCATCAGCGTCGAAATCCAGGATTGGCACCCGTTCCCTGAGACTGAACTCATTACTGATGCTGCTGATCAATTAATGATCTCGCTGTCCCTCATGTGAGCAGCCACAAGTGGCATCATTCCAGACGGAATGACGGACGAGGGAAGGAAGTGCCTCTGCACCCCCGCTGGCGTGAAGGGCCTTAACCCCAATTTCACCAAAGGAGACGTCACCTCGCTCTGAAGTCAGATCACGTCACCGCCACGAGCTGTGGCTGCTCTGGCAAACTTCACTTCTGCCAAATGGATTTCTCTCCTGCCGTGGGGCCGTGGCTGCCGGGAGCTCAAGACAGGCGCCCTGGGCTCCGGATGATTCCCGTGTGCTTGCAAGGAGCCATCTGGGTCAAATAGCAGGAGGAAAGCTCAAAATCTCTTTTTTTTTTTCCTCTCTGAGAGCTCAAGGGCAAAATTTGAACATCAGAGGCAGGGACAAGTCTTCCTGGGCTGATTTGTGAACATCTTGTTGAGACATGCAGGATCTGATCCGAGAATATTTTAGTGATGCAGAGAGTGATTCAGAGTCATCCGGGTTATCCCCCCTCGCTGAGGATGCGATTGAAATGTTTTGTGGCTGAGTATCACCCGGGAAGAGCCGAGCAGTTACACCGGCACACAGGCTGTCATATTTATATCCCAGGATCTCCTCAGCCTCCCAGCAAGGCTGAGAGGAGCATTCATCATTTTCATACCCGGGCTCTGCTCTGCGGCAGGACTCCCTCACTCAGTGCCACTCCTGGATCTGACCCAGCTGCTCTGGGAGGGTGGGCCACAGCCCTTTCCCTGGCTTCTCATACAGCAGCTCCAGCCAGGACAGATGAGATCCTCGTGGGAAAGGCCAGGGCTATGCTGTGGCTCAGGAAAAGCTGATCCCTACGTGTTTTATACCAGAAGTTTTAAGTGCAGGAGGTTAACTTCTGGAGCCCGTGGATGGAGCTCAGCCCAGGGGCTGCGGCAGCGGCCAGGGACCACAGGATGTTTAGGACGGCCAGGTCCCCCCAGCTCCCACCCCAGGGCGCCTCTGCCATGGCAGCACCCCCGCAGTGAGCGGCTGTGGGAGCGCTGGCTCCGAGCGGGAGCAGCCGTCCGAAGGGATCTCCCAGCACCTTTCCAGCGGGTGCTGTTTGCTTCCCGGCTGCCGGCGTGCGCCGATGAAACGTTGCCTTGTTTCTTCCCCCGGCGCTAGCCAGCTGCCCAAAGACAAACTGTCCTCCCTTGGGGGGTACATTAGAAATGCTTAAGCAAATTAGCCATAAATAGAAAATGTAACATATGGGGCTGTAGATAATGTTTCATTATAAATTATCATATTCTCCAGGGAGATACGCCTCTTCCCTTCACACCAAAGACTCTGGGTTTCTTCTTCTGTGCAGATTTTGAGTNTTTTTTTTTTTTTGGTAACTGTTTCTGACAACGATTGGACTCAGTAGTTGATTTCCTGGGTGCGGAAACTGGGATATGTAGCTCACTTCGCTGCAAATCCTCTCAGATTTAAAATTCCCTCATTAAAGAAAGGAAAGAAGTGAATACAGTCCTGATGAGAGGTGCCTGAGCAAAGGCCCTGAAGGTTAAATGGGGCTGTTTATCCACCACAGAGCTGCACCAAGGACAACAAGGCTGCTTCCCCGGCTCTGTCCCAGCACTGCTGGCACTGCCAGACCACAGTCCCAGTTCTCAGCCACATGGAAATCAGGCACTTTCCAAAACAAGAACGCCCACCAATTATTCCCTTCTCCTGCTCGGGCTGAACAGCTCAAGAGGAATCAGCCCAGTGCAGAGGCATCTCCCGGAGAGCCCATCCATCATCCCAGCACCATTCAGCTGTTGGGGATCCTGGTGGGCAGCACCAAGCTCCTCCCTCCTTGAGTAAATATGAGAAAACTGGTACTATTCATCCAGCTACAGAGTCCTTCAGGGAACAGATTCCCCAGACAGCCCAAACTTCATCTTTCACGTCTTGAAAATTGACTGCTTTGGTGTTTTTTTCTGTTTTACTTGTAATCCTGTGGGTTTTTTTCCCCACAGTGATCCAGAAACAAGTTCCAGTGGCCACACAGAAGGTCCAATCTTGCTCTGGATAGGCATTTTTCTTCTTGCCGAAACCTCCCTGAACTGACCTCCACTGGAGTCTCAATCCTCACACAGATGGCAGCGGAAAAGAGATTTTTTTTCCCCAAAATATTATTACGTATGCAAACACAGCCTGTGAAGGCAGAAGCCACAGCACAGGAAGCAGTTTTCTGCTCCACGGCTATAGGTGCATATGGATGTTGGTCTCCAAAACCCAGAAACTGAACCCATTAGAACCACTTCAAGTGAGATTATTGCAGACGCAGAGATTTACCTGCTGTAATTGCAGAAATCTTGGCGCTTGCATCCTGGAGCTAATTGATGTCATCAAAGCACTGAATGAGTCCTGATTTTGGTAGTTACAGTCCCACCTGGCACCTCCGCCTCTCCGTAATAACCACAAGCTTAAAGGAAAGGAAATGCAGAAAGGAACATCTGTTGCAATGCAAATATTTGGGAGGATGGTGGCAGCTCCTACCGGAGATGTTTCCCTGCCTGGTTACACGTGCAACGTGTCCACTCCTGGTTTGTCAGCATCCTCCTCGCCTGCTGGTGGGATGCAGAGCACTGGAGCTCATGTACCGGTAGGGTGCAGGGAGAGGAGCGAGCATGTCAGTGGGATGTGGAGCTCTGAAGCATCCTTGCTGGTGGGATCCTGTCCTTCCCAGGACCAAACTGAACCTGGCAGGGTGGGATGTGGCTGTGCAAATGGCCAGTGGGATGCTTTCCCTGCTATCCCGTCCCCGCTGTCAGAGAGGATTTGCAGCGGTTCCCAGTGGCACCGCGGGGTTTAGCAGACATCCCATTACACTGGGGACAGGTGACTTAACTGGGTCAGCACGCTTTGCTCTGCAAAGCCTTAAACTTCTCCGTTAGCTGCCTCTGTGGGTCTCCTGCAAACTTCAAACCAGAAGGAAAAACGCCTTCAAATTTATGTGGAATTTCATTCTTGATGGAACCCGGTGGAGAAGCGCCCTTGCCTTGGCATTGCCAAAAGGAGATGGGTGCTGAGGGGGGTCCTACCTTGCTCCCCACAGGATGCTTGCATGGCACTGGGGCTGGAGGGGACCCAGCAGTGCCCACCTCATCCCTCTGCCTCACCGTCATCGCTCCCAGCGGAAGATGGAGGTGCTGTCAGGAGACACAAACACTGGATTTTCTGTCTCTGGGATCACCCCTGTCCCTTGAGGCTTTCATGCCGTACAGACCCTCACAAGGACCTCGGAGTGCGGTGACAGTGGTGGGACCAGAGTCCCTGCTAAATTTCCCTTGAACATTCGAGCTGGGAGCAGTGGCTGTCATGGCTCACGAGGCTCAGAGAAACTTTCTGCCCAAGGAAATATTGACCTTTCCTGCAGAGCAGCAGAGCGCAAGGATGAACAGAGCTGCGCCCTCAGCACCCGGCTGAGAGCCGAGCATCCCGCAAATCAGCCCCGTCAGTTAAAATAAACAACAACCCCAATGCATCCCTGCCAGGGCAGAGCTTCGGCTTATTGTTCCAGTCAAAATAGAATTATTGCCCTGAGGCCTTGGAGATCAGACAAGGGGGAAAAGAACAGTGAAGGCGGTGAGGGAATTGCTGGAGCAGTGATTCTCTCGCCAGTGTTGGGAGCTGATGCTGGATTCCTGTAGACACAGGGAACGATGCAGTGCTGAGGGTGGGAGTCGCAGCCTACTCGGGTGCTCGATCCCTTCTTTTGCTCCTTGCCAACCTCTGGCTTTTATAGCCTTTGACTTGGACTTTTTTTTTTAAAAACACAAATCCATTGCTCACTTTCTTGCTGCTGCATGACGCACTCCATGCAACAAGATGGACAAAGGCAAGGGGGACCTTGAGTGTGGGGCAGCACAAGCCCTTGCCAGCAAACCCTCCACAGCCAAAAACGTTGGAGTCCTAATCCTAGTGGGAACAGGAGAGGGAGGCAATGCTCTCCAGACATCTCGGTCTCCTCTGGAGGCTGTGACAGGCTCTGGGGCAGGCCGTGATGCCCTGGGCACACAGAATTCCAACCAGGCGGGAAATTGAGGCAAAATCTGCCTGGTGTGCTCCGTGTGCTGGTGATGAATTATTCATCCCCTCCCAGCCAGAATTTCCATGAAAAAGGGCCACCTTAGTTCCAAGGACACAGGAGGAAGGTGGCAGGGCCGTGGGTCCTGCAGGAACACGGCGCACTTCCAGGAGCAGAGCGGGCGCGTCTCCCGCACGTCTGCGCAAAGCAAACACAGATTATGCCGTTTCTTCAGGCCTTTCATTTCACACGTCATTTTTTCTATCTAAGTATAGGTTTACACGAGAGGTAATTACCATCCTTTCACAGCTCTTAGTGCAGAGCAAAATGAGACGGAGTATTACATTCGTAATCTAATCGTAAATAAAAAGGGCCGTAATAACCCCCAATTAGCACATTAAAGTGTGTCGAGGACTTGTTTTACCACTCCGGTGTAAACAAGACCCCTGGGAACACCTCACATTGCTGAGGCAGAACTGGTGGGTCCCTCTTCTCCCTCACGGAGCCAAGTTATGCAACACCCTGAGCACCAGCTCTTCGTTGGAGTCAGACATGGATTTTTCATGAGGATAAATTAATTATGGGTGATTCCGTTCCCTCTGCTGACACATCTGGTGCCAGGCAGGGAGGGGAGGGCTGGAGCCTCCTCTTCCAAGCTGCTGGGATGTCATCGCCGGCTCCGGTTGGCAGCTTGTGGGGAAGGAAATGGACGTAAAACAAAGGGGTGGTGTGAAGATGAAGGTCAAAAATGACCAGGAGCCCATTGCTGCTCTCAGAGTTAGGCACTGAACACAGCATTGGATGAAAAACATCTTCTCCCAACACTTCAGGGTGGGCAACAGCTGAGGTGGGGGCTGGTGGGGTCATCCCCACGCCTGGGTCGAACCTGGTGGATGTGCATCGGCCGTCCAACAAGAGATAGTATTTTTTTGTCGCCTTCTGTAAATACACGGAAGGCAAATGGGCTCAGGCCTTTCCCAAAGCCGTGATTGCAATCCCCCGGGGAGACTCATTTTCAAATGATCTTGTTAGACATTGTTAGGAATTGATATATTTGCATAGCATGAATGTTAAAACTCAGAAAGAACTCAAATGCCAATTAGAGCCACGGCGGTTTTTTTCCCCCCTCATTAATCAGTCATAAAAGAGCAGCTCCAGGTGTTTTTCCCTGACTGAACGCCGGCAGAACTCTAGCGTTATTAATCTTGATGACCCGAGTGCCATCACCATACGCAGATTTCAGCAAAGTGATGGAAGACTGGGAACGACCCAAGACGCGAGGCGTAAGCGCAGCCACGGATCACTCCCGGGGCCTGGGGACCACCGCTGGGATAACAGTGCTGGGATAACCCTGCTGGGATAACACAGGCTTGCAACGCAGCAGTCAGGGATGCTGCTGGGGTAGCGGCGCTGGGATAACCTTACGCTCTGCATAAAATCAGCAACAAAACCTGGAATTTTGTTTCAGAGAACAGCGAGGAAGTGATGAGCCAAGCAAGACTGGGCTGAGAAATGCTTGTGCCGATGTTCCAAGGCAAGGAATACTGCACTCAGGTGAGGGAAATGCCATCAGGAAGGTAAAAGGCATCACAAATCAAACAAACATGCAGATGGGCTGGGTTGTGGCAGCTGGCACAGCGGGGAGGATCTGTGCTGAGGCACCCACTTGGCACCTGGGCACCCAGAGTTTGCTTGCTGGGGCCGAGTTCCCTCTTCTGACATCACTTGTTTTCCTTGCTGGGCTTCGAATGGCACAGCCCACCACGGAGTCGCTGGGGTTCCACGGCGGCTCAGCCTCGGTGGGCACCGGTTATGGAGAGAAGGACCTTGGAAATGAGCAGGGCATGAGGGCAGCCCCTGTGCCAGCAGGGACCGAGGCACATCCCAGCCCACAGGCAGTCAGAAGGACACCGCCAGGCTGTTCTGAGCCCTCGCAGGAGGAATTCAATCAGCTTCACGGTGATTAATTACCCAGGCATAGCCTCAGGTGCAGCACTCCCCTGGGACAGGACAGGGCAGAGGCGCAGCCCTTGCCTGGCCTCCCACCCGGGAATAAAATCTGCATGGGATCAGCTGTAATTAGCAGCACCCAATTATATATCCCACTACAAATTATGATGAAAAAGCAAAAACCCAGAACTAAAAATATCTCCCCTGGGAGAAGCGTGGCCAGTGTTTAAGCTGATAAGACAGAGAGCGAGGAAGAAGATGAAGCAGCAAACTGTCCTTCCACTTAAAAGGTAGGGCTTCAGATATGCAGATTTTCAATAAGCTTTTGAAATTCCCTAATAAAAATACTGTTAAATATTAATTACATTGCTATTTATAAATCTATACATAATTAATAGGAAAAATTAATGGAGCAAGGATCGGTTAAGAACTGTCTTCTAAATATTTGAATAGTGAAACATAATTATGTTTTGATGTGAAAATGTCAGGAATACACTGAAGTGTTTTTCTATTATTGAAATGAGTGAAACTTGCCGGGAACTGCAGCCTTGGGAAGGGGCTGTTTCACCTTGTTCCACTTCACCCGCAGAGTTTTTGTGCACTTTGCTGCCTCGGGATGGCGAACGCCACTGAAAGTGAGAAGTGTTGACACAACAAATTGTGGTTCTCCCTAGTTCAGGCTACAAACACCATGACCCAGCTGGAGACTCCCTGGGAGCTGGTGAGGAGCAGCACCCTCCTGACAGAGCAGGGACAAAGGCACAGCAGCGGCCAAGGACAGACCGCACGCGTTGTGGGAACCTCGCGGAGATATCCAAAATACTTGGCTGCTTTGCCTCCTTTTGGGGAGATTTCATGGGAGAGAGATGCCAGGCTGTTTCCTCTGGAATTTGTGACCTCTGCTGCATTTGAAATGAAAATGGGGTGGAACGACCAAGGAGGGGCAGGAGAGATGGAGGGAAGTGCTCAATGTGATCCCAGTCTTGGGCAGCTGCTGAGACCTGGAGCTCTGGCTCCTGGGCTCCGGCTCCTGGGCTCCCCGGGAGCATTTTTGGGACTTTTTGGGTAGATGCTGCGCTCACCACCCTGTGCTGCATCCCTGGGCAAGATGAGGGTGCAGCTGCCTGCGGCGTCTCCAGAGTCCACCCACAGTCCTGCTCCGTAGGTTTGGGAGGGCTCTGCACTAAAAGCAACGCAAATCACACGTTTTTCTTTAAAGGAGAACACAGTACAAGCTTTTGCACTTAGTCGAAAGGCTTTTTTACCTTAAAAGTGCGATTTGCTGCAAGGGAACAATGAATTCCAAACAAGTTTTATTTCCAAATAGTCTTATATGCCGGCTTGCTTTGTCCTGAAAAACTCCTGCTTGGTTCTGTTCCCTGCTTTTGTGTTTGCTGATGAATAGGGTCATTGAGGGATGGCTGGGATGGAGGGCAAGCCCTTAGCCAGGCTCTCTGGCCCGGCCCTGGCTTGCAGCAGGGA
This sequence comes from Edolisoma coerulescens, assembly GCA_013397115.1. Lineage (NCBI taxonomy): Eukaryota > Metazoa > Chordata > Aves > Passeriformes > Campephagidae > Edolisoma > Edolisoma coerulescens. The sequence continues at coordinate 20,377 of VWZW01002955.1, read as the reverse complement.
AGCCCTGGCCAAGGAGATGGATGCTTAGGACCTCCTGCTAGGGAAATGGCATCCGTGAAAATCAGATCCAGCTCAAGTCTGAGCATTCAGGATAAGCAACTCTGCCTGCATCACAGCATTAGTTCTGTCGTGGTGCTGGAGTCTTCTCCCTCTGCCTGCTCCCAGCCCCTGCCCCTCTGGCTGGTGATTTGGCTCCTTGGGGACTCCCACTCCAGCACAGCAGCCAGAGCCTCCCCTGCCATGGCACGAGGGCAGGGCCACAGGGGCCGTACGTCACTCCCGTGGCACCAGGAGCTCGTCCGTAAATGTTCCAGAGGTGTTACACAACCCGACAAACCCGGCGCTGTGAAGAACGTGGCATAAAACACAAGGAATTTAGTAGAGCGTGTGAAAGATGTTACAAACCCATAAATTTTCTCCTAATGCAGTCCTTATGCAGATCTGGGCACAGGGCTGGGCCCTCTCTGCCATCACTCACCCTGACAAATGAAACTTTCTCAAACTTTTGCACATGAAGGAAAGGTTTGCAGTTTGGTTTCTCAGTTTGCTTGTTTTTAAATGTGTTACATGAGCGATTATGTCTCAAACCAAATGCTTCAAAGGCCTTCTAACTTTTTCAGAAAGATTCATGGCACAGCTTCCCCATGTTTTTTGAAGAGGAAAGTACATTTATTTATTGCACTTTAAGGGAGAGATAGTATCTCTCAGCCAATTCCCTAAAACAGCTCTGCTGTCCTAAGGCACTTACAGAGTATTGCTCTGCTCAGCTAATATATTACTATTTAAAAAGGGAACAAATGACCTTAAAATTCGGACATCTGTCTCTGATGGGTTTCTCTGTGGTTCTCAGAAAGAAGTAACAGAGACAGACCTCCCTCAGGCCTGTGCAGAAAGCAGGAGCTATTCTGGCTGTCCTGCTGCTCCTGCCAAAAATCTTTGGCTGGAGCAGTGCCTGAGCATCTCTGTGTCAGCACAGGGAGAGGTGCCCTCTGCGAGGACCTGGCCCAAAGGCAGGTTTTTCTTCACGACTTCGTGGACTCGGGACTCGCCCCATCCCTGGGCTCTGCCCCACATGAGGCTTGGGGACACGGTCACAGCACCTGGTGGGAGGTGAGTGATGGCTCCTGTACTCACACCCAGCTCAGCTGGGTCTGAACGGGGCGAGCATCCCCAGGTCCCTGCAGGCACTTCCCTTTCGGTGGGGGATGCTGAGGGCGCTGAGCCCGAGCGGTGCACCAAGTTCCTGGCGCTTGGAGGCGGAGGAGATGAATCCCGAGGCAGCGCACGGGCTGTGTGGCGGCTGTGCCCGGCCACCACGCTGTGTCACAGCTGGTCCCTCCAGCCGCAGGCTGAGCATCTGCCCAGTGCCATCCCCTTGGCAGGACCCTGAGGCCAGTGGGCACACGCTGTGTGCCGGCGGGCCAGGCTGCTGGAGGCAGCAATAACCCCTCTGTCCTTCTGATCTCCCCCCACTCTCCCTCCCAATGTTGCAGGCCACCAAAAACAGGCAACAAACGAGCAGTCAGCATTTGTGCTTGAGATGTATTTAAAAAGGTTAAAGCAAAACAGATCAAAACATCCTTTATTCTACAGCCTTTTCCCCAAAGTAACACGTTAGCCCTAAGGTAAAAATCAATGTTCAAAGCCTGTACCAATTTTCAGAGAGATAAATGCTGTGTTTAACACTTTGCGTCCTCGGTGAGGGTGAGGCGGTGCCAGTGGTTCCCAGTTAATGTCTCTGTACTGGGTGAGGTGGTGCTGCAGATCGAGGAGAGAAAGAGCTAAACCAGGCACTTGTGAGAACTCCTTTCACAGCATTTCACACCGAACGACTTTAGACAATGCCGACACTCGGGGTTTGTCAGCCACATCACCCCGGGACAAATGCAGGAATTGGGCTTCCATGCCGCGCCAAGACAGCACGTCCCCGAGGCTGTGCCAAGCATGCACTGCCCAGCCCCCACGTCCCGCTGCAGGAGCCACACTGGGACCAGCACGGCGCTGGGGCATCGTTGAAATCGAGCACGTACCAGTTTTGATGACCTTCTCAAGTCTTTAAACTCAGCAAAACAGGCAGCACCTCGCTCAGACTTGTAAGGAAAAGATTGGGTTTGTCCACAGGAGCCTTTCAGTGTTTGTGAAAGGTCAGTGGGGGATGTGAAACCCGCCACGGAACCACAGTGGTTTGTTCAATTTACAAGCATCATTCGTTTCAGTGCAACCAGAAACTTATTCAGGTCCCTGCCTGCAGCCCTGCCCGCTCTCACCACAGGCCGGGGCCGGATCAGAGCACCAATGTCAGCCCTGAGCCGGTGGGTTGCGGTGCCCCGGCAGAGGATGAGAGATGCCAACGAGGCTTCTCATTAGCCCACAGCAGTTTAATCACTCGTTGCACGGATGTCTCCTCGGAGAGAGGACAAGGGGCAGGGATTCTTGCTGCTTCTTTCTAAGCAAATGCCAGGGGTCTAATTCCTAAATTTTCAGACATTTTCCTGATTAGAGGCTGCCTCAAGTGCCAGGGAAAAGCAAGCAACAGAGCAGAGGTTCAGGTGCCTCGTTGACCTTCGCTCTCCACAGAGATCCTGGCAGTGATCCCTGCTTCCCATCCCTGCAGAGCTGCTGCTGCTCCTGCAGGCACCTTCCACACAGAAACGTGTGGCCGATCAAACATGAAGCAACAAAAAATTCCCTTAGCCCACAAACACCTCCCCCAGTCAGCTGGGCATTTTCTGAGCTAAAAGGGCTTTTTTCTCCCTTGATGGATCCCTAGAACGATAATTGAACGATTTGCTGTAATAAAAAGTTAAATTGCATAAAATTAATATTGATCCAAATTAAACCATTTGTCTCCCTTCCCTTTTCAGCTCCACAAACACGGTTATTGCTTTGGCTGTTACAAACCAAATACAATCACAAGTTGCAATCACAACTTGTTTTCTGCCCTTTGCTCTCCCTCCCCAGCTCCTTTCTCTTGCAGGGGAGAAGGCAGCACCTGGGCCAGCACCTTTTGGATCTTCCCAAGCACCAGGATGCCTCTCTGGCCCTGGCCAGGCTGTGGCACATGCTCCAGCCTCGAATGTTTGCAGGAGGGGGACCACAGTGGACAAGGAAGGGAGGAAATACCCCAATGACAGACTTCAGAGCCAGTTCCCTCCTGCTTTCTCTTCCCCTCCACCATTTTCTCATGGCGATAATTGGAAAGGAAGGGAGGAGCTATAAATACCTCTGGAAATTAAAAGGAACATGTATAGTCTTGGCAGAGAGGGAGAATACCTGGAGGGTCTCGGCTCCTCTCCCCTACACCTACTGTCAAGTGTTTACTTTGAAATTTTTCATTTGTCTCCTCTGGGAGTACAGGCAAAACAATATTTGACAGCCCAGGAAAACTGCGGTTTCTATGGAGCCAGGGATGGAAATCTGGCTGGGAGTAAAGCAGGCGCAGGAAAGCAAGGTCTTAAACACGAGCGAGCCTCTGCAGCGGGATGTGGGAAAAGATGCCCCCACTGCCTGCAGTGAGCCTCAGAGCAGGGATATGCTCCTGGAGCTGGTGAATGGAGCTGGATTCCCAATATCCACCTGCAGGTGGACACAGCACCGGAATTCCCAGCATCTGCAGTGCCACACAGAATCCCCATGGCACTGCCCAGACAAACCCTGGGTTCCCTGGAAACCCCCCCTGGCTGCCATCCCCATCCCCAGGACCAGCTCAAGGCAGCAGCGTCCCCACCAAAAGCTGCTCTCCACAGGCCAAGGAGCTGCTGCTCAGTGGCTCTGGGACATCACTGCTGGAACCAGAACTTGCAGGGGCAGAGTAAAGCAGAAGGAAATCCAGGCTTGCCTGTGTAGGAAACACATTTTCCCCGCATCTGGGCTTGTTCCAGAGCAAGTCCCTGAGTGCAGGGCTGCTTGCCAGGCCCAGACTCCAGCCTGGGAGGCAGAGGAAGTTCATGGGACTAGAGAGGTTTCAAACCAAACATTCCTGGCTCAGGGAAGCAGGGCTGTTCCCACAGAGCCATTCCAAACCAGCTCCAGCGCCAAACAGGTTTATTCTGTAAACTTTGCAGATGTGGAGGCAGGGCAGAGTTGCTGAAATAGCTTCACTGGGCAGGTTTGGGGCTAAGCTGCCATATAAACTCCAAGGAAATATTCGAGGTGAGCAGCTGGGGCCAAACTCTGCCAGAACTCAGCCCAGAGCAATGCAAGGGACAAGGGGCAGCTCCCGACTGCGGTTCCTGGTGCGCTGGATTTACCAGGACCAGGGAGGAAGAAAAGGAAAGGGAAAGGCAATTGTACATTCAGCTCAACCCCAGACTGTTCTTTCACCGTGTTCAACTGAGCTTTACAGTGCTTAATTTAAAGTGCTGTTCCATGTGGGAAACTCGTAAAACAACACGATCCATATTTATTATCTCTTGATGATTCCGGCTGAAATCTTCCCATTTTGTGAGATTAAGGGGAGGGAGAAAAGGCTCATGCTGCTGTGCCAGCCCTGCCAGAGGGTCACACATGGGCCTGCAGACTGACCGTGCTCACTGCTCTGCTCAGCCACCTGCACAAGGAAAAGCTGCAGAAGACAATGCCCTTGCCAACATCTGCCTCACGTCCCTTATCCCCAACTCCTTCCTCTCCAGGAAAACATAAACCAGCACCTCACAAAGCCTTGGAGAAAGGCTTTTGAGCTGCTAGGTAGAGCCCAGCAGCTTAACCTGTCCTTTTCCCTGGGAATCTACTGTGAGCAGCTCCCCCAGTCCTCCCTGCACCTCGCAGCCGCTCTCCAGCCGAGCTCTGCTCCTGCCTATTCTCCGATGCCTTGTTGTCCTCCAAAGTGAACATGAATTGCTGCCAGCTCAAATTAGCTTCTTCTCACACTCGGCCAACTGAGCTGCTGAAGGAGGAGCAGGAGCCGGGATCTTCCAGCCTTTAGAGTCTGTTCAACTTCTGTTACACACCAGCCGACTGCTGAATGCGTGAGAGCCTTTGGAACCCGCGTCTCTCCATCTCTTCTCAGACGGAAACCAGCTCTTCCCAGCAAAGCCGTGGAGCAAACCTCTTGCATGGGAAACTCAGGCAAGGCTCTGAGGTGATTAAACTCTGCACACAAGACAGAGAAGCAGCAGCAGTTGAGCCAAAGGTACCAAGGGCAGGGTTTCGGCAGGAGATGCCAAGGTTGGTTATAAAACTGCAAACCAACCGACCAAACCAACCTACAACAACAAACTGGCCCCAGAAACAGCTCAGTGAGCAGCAAGTGGACACAGCAGCAGTTCCTGTAGAACACCCTGGAAATGCCTTGTGCAGGAGTTGGGGAAGAGAGGAATCCCTGCTGCATTTCTTCAGAAACATGAATAACTCCAGCAACTGAGCTGGATGAGGAAAACCTTTCACAGGGGCCATTGGTTATTTGATTGGGTGTGGTTGATTGCACAGCTTTGGTGTCTAACTGCCACACACGACATCCCTCTGGAATGGCACTTGGTTGCCAAAAAAATTAACAGGAGCCAGAAAAAACCCCAGGTCAATCCAGATACTTTTGCCTGGTTAGTTTTGATTGTCCTCCCAGTCTGCTTGCAGACCTTGTGGAGGAGGATAGGCTTTTTATTGACCAGATAGCTGTGTCTGTAATCTCTCTGAAAATGCACATTAAAGGAATTTTAAAATCGAGATTATCTCTGTGAGTAGTCCTTAATGACTCCTTCGCAGCTGTTACAATGCTTATGTAAATATTGCCAGTGAATATTTAAGGCTCTATTAAAGAGAAATTTACTGTGCTGTCCATAATTGAATCTCTCCATAAATCCCACTGCACAGGTTGGCTCTCTGGAACACAACCACTGCCTCCCTGTTCAGCTCAGCCTCGGGATCCTCCCCTCCACAATCCTTATGTGGTTGTGGATATGATGCTGGCAGCATCCTTGGAGAGACACAAGCCTCTGGAAGGGATCTGCACCCCAACTCCAGCAACTTTAAAATGAAAATGTAGGAATTATGTTCAAGTAGGGGAATAAAATTAAACTAGGAAGATGTAACAAAATGTGATTGAATTCAGTATAAATTAATATTCCAGGTGGGAGCAATACACGTGTACGTATGCACAACTGCCATCAGCTCTTTTGTTCTGAAGCTGGAGGAGCATGAAAACAGAAACCTGTCTCCTATCCGAGCTCAAACCTGCCAGAAGTAGCTGAGATATGAGAAGAGGCTTTGGCATTTCTCTGGGCTCATGAAGAGAAAGCCAAATGAATTCAGATTCATCTGCACTTGAAAAGCCACTTCTCTGCAGGATTGGAGCAGCAGATGGATGGAGAATAGGAGCACCACAATCTTCCAGAGCATCTCCCACCACCCAGCATCGCAGTGCCCAGCACGGGAGCTGAACCAAGAACCGAGCCACGGAAATTCCAGCGTTTCCCAGAATGCTCTGAAAGATCATTACAATAAACTGAACAAGAAGCAGCACCAGATGAAGTTCTCTGAACCAGACGGGCCTTTTCTTCCCCCTCTCCCTTACCAGGTCTCAGTCTGCCCACACACACCTACCCCGCTGACAGTGGCATCCCCTGGTCTCAACCCACACCCCCAGGAGCTTAAAGAGAGGAGGAAACCAAAGATCACAAATAGCTGAACCTTATTTCTTTTAATAACTATTATTATTGAACATTTACAAGCAAATATAGCATCAGGATCTTAGGAAGATTTAATGGAAAAAACTAATTTTCCTAAACTAATGAAGTACTTGAGCTCCAGGGCAACAACTGCTAATGGTGCTTCTATCTCAGCTGAAGAGGGAAAAAAATTGTGTTTAATAGTAATTTTAAATATAGATTCGAGGTTCTTTCCCGTAAATCATGAAGTCAGATAAGGACTGCGCATAATAACTTGTCAGATTACATAAACAAAACTGATCTAAAATACTTTAAAAACCACTTTTATTCCATTTGCAAGGCTGCACGCTTGCGAGGAGACTTCACACATCTGCGTGAGCCGCCACGCACTTAACCCTTCACCCGCGGTAACCCTTCCTATTCAACAGCACCAAACCTGGTCATCACACAGGCTTTAGAAAAGAATTTAAATTGGACATGAATTCCATGTCCATTCCATGGACCTGAATTTGTGCAGGGAGGGATCCTGGCAGGTTTGCTCAAGGAGAAGAGCTGATTCCCATGCAGGGGTGATGGGCACCTGCGAAGAGCCAGAGGGGACCTGCAGTGACAGCAGCCCAGCCAGGCACCAGGAGATCATGGGGTTAAAAGCAGACAAAACCTCTGCTGGCAGCTCAGGGCTGCTTCCCCCCGCATTTCCAGCCCCAGCAGCCTCCCAGTGCCTGCTCACAGGAGCATTGTCCCTCTACCACGAGCCCTGCGTGTCAGGGAAATGCAGCATCCATCAGTTTTATTCCCCACGTGCCGCCCTGAGACACCTCTCAGCTGCTGCCGTGCTGAGCTATTACTCTGAATGTAAATAATGGCCCTCGCTGCTCTGCTCCTTTACAACAGGTACTTTTTAATGCTTCCCTCCTTGAATCCCCCTTCCCCCGAGGACCAGAACGCTGCAGGCTGCCGCGTTACTGCAGCGGAACCCCGTCAGCAGAGCAACACCCACCGGCCCAGCATCTCCAGGGCTTTCACTGAGGGAGCCAACACCCCTCTCTGATACACTGAAAACGTCAAGATGATCATTAACATCCTCCCTGAACCTCTGCTCCCTTCAGTAAAGGGATGTCAGGGGGAAAAAACCTCACTGACAAAACCTGAATTTGCACTTCGGGGTGTGTTGACAGATACTGGGGGGTTTGTACCATGAACCCTCCAAGCTGACCATCTTCTGGCCTTGGACCATCCTTGAATCCCCACTGCCAGGACAACCACCCATGCCCAGCTTGAGGGCCTATTGATTACCAGGAATAATCACCAGTTTGTGTTGGACTGAACATTCCTGTGAGGGAATGCCTGGGTTGAACCAGTGGCTCACACTGAACCCTCTGTCCCTGGCCAAGGAGCCCATGCATGGAGGGAGTGGGGCCAAAGCTGCCAGCAGAACCACCTGCAGGCACCACTGGGAACTGGGGCTCCTCAGAAAGCCCAAAACTCTTCCCTTCTCCAGAACAAGCAGAGGGACCAAATATCTCCATCCCAAATGCCCTACCCTTTTCAGTGCTTTATAAACTTTTTATCCAGCTGTAAAATTTCTAATTATCTGAGGTAACTAACCAACGTTGCATGAACTCAAACCGAGACTATTCCAGTCAAACACATAATTAAAAATTTCTGCTGTGCTGGTTCCTTCCCCCAGTTACATAAATTGCTGTGCAGGGTGCAGCACCATGGCTGGGACCCCAGCTTGGTGATCCTGATTATGGTAAATGCCAGGATGAGGAGGAATAAGCTCCACCCTGCCCTTGCCCCCCCCTGCAGCAGCACCAGCCCTCCTGGCCAGCATTCCCAACTCTCCCAGCCATCATTCCCTGCTCTCTCCATCTGCACTTGCTTTGGAGAGCCACAAGCACCCGGAGCCCCAGGCTGCACCCAGGAGCAGGCTCAGCTGGCAGAGATGGTGCCGGAATTAGAGCGAAGCACATCCTCAGCTCGCCCCTCCTCACAATCCACTCTGGGAAACATTCTTCTGTAAGGAGCCAGCAGCAGCTGGAGACTGACAGTTTGGAAAGCCACAAAGAGGAGAGGCCGTGGCAGGGAGAAGCCGATGCTCCCAGTTTCTCCAGGCTATGCATGTCCCACTGCTGGGACCTCAGTGTTTGCATCTTACCGACCATCGGGAAACTTCAGCGTCTCCTCAAGCTGTGCCAGAAAACCTGATATTCCTCCTAATGATTCACCTGCCTCCACACTGCATCAAAGACATCAAGTGGGTCTCATAGCAACTGCCAGATTAGCACATCTCCCTAAGCCAGGCTTATCACCGCGAGCGGGAGGGCTGGAAGGGAATGTGTGTGATGCCAGCTGGGAAACAGGAGCAATTCCCCCCGGATGCCACATACCTGCCAGGGATGAGCTGCCACTGGGCCCCTAGAAGGGACAAGCACGGGCTGAGCCCCAGGCAGCAGTGGCTCCTTGCCTGGCTCTTAAATAACCTCTCCCCCAGCCCAATCAAGCCTGGGAGGCTCCTGCTCCACAGGCAGTTGCTTTCCTGCACACCTGCCTGTGAGAGGAGCTGACGTTCAGAGCTCTGCTTTGGCTCAGCTGTGTCCAGCTGTAGCCTCTGGCACATCCATGTGTGCCGTGTTCACGATTCCCTCAGCTTCCCAGAGTCCATGTGAGCAGGGAGAGGGTCTGCAGCAGCTTCCTGTGCCTGTGTCCATGCTCCATGTGCACTCGTGTTTGACGTGGGAGTGCTGACAGCGGATGTCAGCACCTTTAAGCTGCAGGAGGGATTTCGAATCACAGAATCACAGACTGGTTTGGGTTGGGAGGGACCTTGAAGTTCATCTTGTTCCAACCCCTTGCCATGGGCAGGGACACCTTCCACAAAACCAGGTTGTTCCATGGCTCCTTTTACTCCAAGGGTCCTACTGGAACAGCCCCAGCCTGTTGGAAAGCCTGGCTGGAAGTGCTGGTGGGAGAGGGAGGCCAGCCATGCTAAATGCTCCTGGCAGCAAACACGCGGGTGGACAAGCGCATCCAACTCCACTCCAAATCCATTTTAGATCAAAGGCACTTGATTCTGCCTAATTCCAAAGAGTCCTCCTGCCTTCCCAGTCCAACTGTAGGACTTGCCAGGCACAGCCCTAATCCTGCTGCTGCCCAGGTGTTGAGTGTGGGGCCTTCCTGTGGGTGTCACAAGTCCCATCTCCTTGGCAGTACCATGGCAAGAGGGGACAAGTCCAGAGCAGTCCAGACAGTTTCTGTGGCTTTTTTGGAAAGGGCTGTGGAAATCCTGTCCTTTGGGTCTCACTGCTGCTGCTTTGCCCAAGCATTTCCAGCCTCTCCTTCATCTCTGGATTTACCCTGCTATCCGTAGCACTGATCAGCAATGCCAGGGAGCGTGGCAGGACCTTGTGACCCCATGCCTGTTGTGCCACAGCTCTGAGGATTTTGCTTGCCAGGGCAGCTGGATACAGAGACATCTCCAATGGGAGTGTTTAACAGCTCAACAGATTATTGGAGGGTGCTTTAAACCCCAGGGCCATTATCTGAGCCTAATTTTCCGTTCCAGCCCCTAACATTTCAATTTCCCCCTTCACTGATCTCTGGCTTTAATGGCTCTCCCAAACTTCCCTCAAGTTGAGAAGTGCCCATTTGGTGTTCCTGCTGCATCCTACCGATGCCTCATCTCCTTTCTTTCTCCTACCCCTTTCCCTTTTCTCATCCTTTTAACCTTGAAAACACAGCCTCAATGTCCTCAGTTCCCTGGGAATTGTGGCACTGGCCCTGCCCCTGCTGGGGATGCTGCATTTCCCGTCTTGGCTCCCTCACACGGGGCTGCAGCTGGATCCTGGGAAGGAATTTCACGGAGCTTGGGAACCTTCACTTCCCCTTTTTTTCCTCTCTTTGCAAGCGAGGCTGGAGCTGACACTCCGTGTCACTCTGGCGGGACTGAGGGTGGTGCTTGGCCACCAAACCGCTCCAACTCCTTTCAGTGGGGCCCAGCAACACTCGGTGGTCTCCAGTGGCTCCGGGGGCTCTTGTCCCCCTGCTTTGTCTGCTCACTCCATGTGCCCGGCGCTTTTGGCCGGCTGCCACCAGTGAGGCTGCACTGTCCGGTCTCTTCCCAGCCCCCTGGGGATAGGATGCTACCGGGCTCTGGCAGCTGCTGCTCGGTGCCACTCAGCTGTCACTGCCCTTGTCCCTGCCAGCAGGCTGTCTCCCCGGAGAGGGGCTTGCTCACCCACTCCCAGTGCTGTGGGCTCAGGAGAGCGTTTTGTGGGCTCTTGGCTGCTTCTTCTCCCATCCTGCAGAGTCATTCCTCAGGCAGAGCCAGCTCTGGGATGCGTGCACAGCCCAGCACTGCTCTGCCCTCCTCTCTGCCCAAGGAGAGGTGACCTCAGTGACTTTGGGAGTCAATTATTCGAAGCCAGACGGTTCTAAAACCTGCCAACACTCAGGGAAAAGGTTTTAGTGGCATTTAAACTATTAGTCCTGGCACCTGGTTTTCAGCCACGCTCTCTGCTGGACTTGCAAAAATGCTGGTGGGACAAGGGACACTGAGCCAGGTTCTTCCCTGGCAATGTGGGACACGCAGCCACAGCAAAGCTCCAGCATGCCAGTGTCTGCCCAGGACAGCCAGGTTTTGAGGGTTCCTGTCTCCTAAACCCCTGGGAGAATGCCAGGGCAAATGGACCAGCCCGAGCATTAACAGCAGCCATGGATGCGGAATGGTTTCAGCCAAGAGGCTCTTGGGGATGATTGAAAGCAAATTGGTGAATGTGGGGCTTTTCCTCTCCCAGGGCTGAGCATGGCTAACTGCTCCGATGGACAGCTTTATGGACTGTTACATGGATATGGCTCTTCCCATGGCTTCACAGACCCATTTCACAAATGGTGCTGGCTGCAATCCACTGCTCTGTGCCGAGCTGCTGGTTGGGACATTGTCGCGGAGGCTGAAGCGACAAGAAGGAAAACACGGATGAGAAATAGATAGGGAAAAACAAATGTCAAGCTGTGCTTTTTATAGTGCGAGGGCAGAGTACTGGCTGGGCTTTTAAGTAGAGAAGAATGTGCTGGTAATTGGAAAGGCACCAGGGGGAGGGTGGCAGCCTGGCTTCTGTACCTGCAAGCGCTCAGGACCCCTGGCCAGCCAGCCCTGGGCTGGGATGTTGCACTCTGACTGCCCACATTGAGCCTGGCTGAGACCAAAGGCACTGTGTCCCTCACAGTGCAGCCCAGGCACAGGCCAGTCCTGATCACCCCAGTCACAGAGCCTGCAAGGCTGGAGAGAGGAGAAGCAGAGGAAAGGGCTAAGCTGGATCCCAGTTTTCAGGCATGGTTGGCCCCACGTCACCACAAGCAGAGCTGTCCTCTGGGTTAGCAGAGCTTGGAAACACTCACTGGCAACCAGAGGCTGAATTAGTGTTGCTTAACTGTGGCTTTTTCTGGGAAAATAAAGCCCCAAGACCATGTAGCCATACCTGTTAGTGCTGTCCATCGGTCACATCAGGCGATGTGCTCCCGCTGGTGAATCCTGTGATCTATTCCTAAACACTGCATTATCGAAGGCCAGAATGAGTATCAGGCAGAGAAATCAACTGTTCCCTGATCTAAGCCGACTGGAATCAATTGCTGCAGGGGGAAAGTGCGGTCAGCCACCTCGGAGCCCTCTGACAGGTCAATAAATACACCTGAGAGGACACGCTCGCCCACGGAGCTGGACGTGTTTCCCCTGGCATCGCTGCTTGAGTGATGCCCTGCTGTGCTCTGGTGCTGCTGACCTGGGTGTCACATGGGCTTCACACAGGGCTTCGCACCAGGATGGCACCTTGCCCCCAAGTGCCACCAGGGCTTTTGCTCCTGCACTCGTCCTGCTGTGGCAGAGGTGAGGAGCCGGCTCCCAGGACACCCACCACCAGCTCCCGCCTCCGTCCTCTGCGCCAGTCACAGCATTTATTCACGCTTGAAAATTTGCAAGGGAAAGATAATAAACCCCTAAGAAAGTCTGTCCCTGTTTTGGCCTGACAAGGAACTAAGATAAATGTCAGTTTTCAGTTAATATCATGCTCGGAAGATGAGCAGGAACAGTGGGGATTTCTTTCTGGTGCGTTTATTAAACACATAGAGACATGTCACTGCTGGCAGAGCCAAGCAGGTCCCACAGCCCTGGGGCTCAGTCCCTACCAGCATCAGAAATACCTGACATTAGATCCAATACAAGCCTGGCATTTGAAACCTGGGAATTGCATCCACATGTACCTCCTGAGTCCTCAGGGGAAGTCCCACTGGAAAGCCAGTCCACAGCACAAGCCATGGGCAGCCGCCTCACTGCCCATCCCAGTGGGCAGGTGGAGATTGTGGGCTGAGCCTACTGTGGACTGAGCCCACTGTGGACAAGCCCCACCACAGACTGAGCCCACCACGGTCTGTGCCGACATGTGCCATGCAGGTCTCCTCCACTGCGGCATCCTCAGGGCTCTTCCTCTCCAAGCCCTGCTGCCATAACTCATCTCTGCTGAGAGGTGTTGCTGCCTCGAACTGCTTATTAGCACAAATTGCCTGGCAGTAACAAACTGCTCTCTCAGCGCTCGTCACCCACCGGGCGCGCGCGGCCGCGGCCAAGCGCGGCGATGGGGCCGGGCACGTGGGCAGCTCGCCCTGCCGCAGGGCACTGGGGGCTCGGCACGACCCCCAGGCTGCCTCAGCAACGACAGCGGTGAGAAACCCTCCATCCTGCAACAGAACTTACTGATGGGTCAGTTAATTCCAATTTTAGTAAAAGGTTTTGTTCAGACGTGCGTGGGCCGCGCCATCAGCCAGGAGCTGGACGCATGCCGGTGGCTGGTACCTGTCTGGGGAGGGTGAAGCAGGGAGTAGGGATGAGCTGCTGGACAACATTATCCATCAGTGTTCCCTCTGCTCTGCCACAGAACCACTCTGCCTGCCACCACAGGCACCTACGTGTGGCCCCCCGTTCCTGTCCCCCATCCCCATGGGGTCCTAAGGGCATTCAGAGGGTGGAGAGTGTGGAGATCTTGGAGACCTATCAGCTGGTATGATGTACTTACACTTTTAATAAGAAATAGCACTTGATACAGAACAGTTCCAGCATTTATTGAACTGAAATGCCTTCCGCTGCTTCGGTGCGGAGCCCTGAAGCCTGTCCTGGATGATTTAAGAATGATCCATCTGGAAAACGATGCAGACAATTTGTTACATCCAGCCAGAGAGCCATAGAAACCACCATAACAAGCTTAAATGATTTCAGCATCACTACATCATCCAGCCCCAGCCAACCTTCCTCAGCGCCACCACTGAGCTGGGGTTGCCCATCCTACATGGCTCCTCTTCCTGAAGCCGATGGTACTCCTGCAGCCCGTCCTGGTGCTGGATCCAAGCTTCTAGTCAATGCTTTGTGGGATTGCGGGACCCCTTTCCACCTTCCCACTGCTTGTCTCACCCCCTTGCCCTCCCAAATCCCTATTTTCAGACAAGAAGCTCCGAGCAGCTCACAAACCCTCCCGGTGGGCTCCTCCGGCTGCTGGCAGCAGGGGTGCCTGTTGATGGCAACCACCTCGCCCTGGGTAAATCAGGGCTTCAGTTTTCAAAATAGCGTGTTGATTGAAGCTTAAAATATCCCCAGCAATTACTTCGCCCCGGTATAATTATAATAATTAAACTTGGATAATGCTTAGTCCTACTTTTTATCAGCACTGTGTGCTGTGGCACCAGTGTGTGGTGTTTTGTTTCCAGCCTCATTTTCCAGCCTCGCCCTGCCGAGCAGCGCTGAAGGGACATGAGCTGGCAGCTTCCAGTGCTGACAAGGGGATGGTGACCCTGTCACGGCTCCTCCAGCCCTGGGGACCCCTCGTGGCACCGTTTAACCCAGGGCATGGTGTGTGGTGGCTGTGCCCTGGCCCTCACACGGCGGGACAAGCAGCGGGAGGGGATGCTCCCGGCTCCGTGCCGGGGTGATGGGTGCTGGAGGGAGTAGGATGCTGGTTCTTCCCTTTGGCTGCTTGCCTCGTCCCACCCCAACCCCTCTCCCACGGCTCAGCACAATATTTCTCCTCCACGCTCCCAGCAGCGACACTTGGAACAGCTCAGGCTGGTGAGTACGTTTCCGGCTGTGATAAATAGCAGGGAAAGGAATGAGATCCTAACACTGTATTTCATGCCCTGAAATCCCACTTGCATCTGGAAATGAACAGAGTTCTCCGGCTGATATATGCAGCTCTGAGGCCATTCGCATCCTGTTCGCTTGTACACATTGTCTCGGTGATTTAAGCCAGCAATTTGGCCCTAAAATGAAGAGCAGCTCACTTTGTCCCTCCCCATTTTTCTATATATTTTCCTGCAGAATGGAGCTTTTGGAGATTTGGCTGGGCTGGGGCTGGGTATCATCTCTGGTCTTGGTTTTGTGCTGGCCCAGCACGGAGAGCTGCGGAGGGTCCTGGCACTGCGGGAAGGCTGCTGCCACAGCCTGGGAATGCAAGTGGCAGGTGGCTGTGCCGATGTCTGTCTTCCCAGGCCATCCCTCTTCAAAGCCAAGATGGACACAAATAAAGGCTTTTCCCCCTTTCCAGGTCAGACGGCATTGTGAGGAATGACAGCCATGCTGTCCCACAGTGCCCTGGGGAAGGGAGATGCTGTGGGAGCACGGGGGGCTATGGGAGCTGTCCCTGCTGCCTGCCAAGAGCCCTCCTTGTGCTGCCCAGTCCCCACATCCATCTGTCCATCCGTCCGTCCATCTGTTGAGCAGCGCAGCAGCAGGGCTGGCCTGAGTGTGAACCATCATCACCTGCTCCACACCCAATGTGCAAACCAGAGCCGTCACTTACCAGGGACCTGCTCATGGCCAGGACTCCTCCTTGGGTAAAAGATGTAGCTGGGTGAGGCGATTTCATAGCAGAGCTGTTTAAGACATCATTAGTGATGTTCAATTAACTCCCCAACAGTCCTATTCAATGGCTTCCTTCTTCCAAGCAGCTGTCCCAAGGCACACGGTGTCCCCTCAGAGACCTGGGGGACGCTGGGTGAGCCTGGGGACCTGGCACCCGCCTGCCTGTGCCACAGGGCATGGAGCTGGTGCTGCCATGGCAGAGACTCCACGGGGATGCACAGGACCCTCTTCCCAGGACGAAGGCCAGGCTGTTTCCCAGCTGCTCACCCGAGGTGTGCACAGCTGGGGACAGTGGGATTTCCCCAGGGAAGCCTCTGGACTCCTTCTTGCTGAGACATTGATCCCCCTGGACACCAAACCAGCCCCGTCCCCTCCCCAGGGACCGCGGCCGCGCGCGGAGGAACCCAGTCACCACCGGCTGCGCGGTTCTCATATCAGTTTTAATAGCAACATCAGAGTACTAAATATACAGAGGGCAAGGGGACAGGGTGGCATTTACAGTGCTTCCAGATACACGGCTTCCACGGACAGAGACAAATTAAAAACCGCTCGGGAAGAAAAGGCCCTTTTGGCACCGCCCCAGCTCGCGCTGTGGGCGCGGCGGGGCAGCCACAATGCCAAAAGGCGACGGCGCTTCCACCGGATGCCTCCCGGGGCAGGACTTTCCCAGGAAAAGAAAGAAGTACTCAGTGATGTAAAACCGGTTACAAAGTAAAACTGTCTCATGTTAGAAAACGGGTTTTGGCAAAATAAAAAATAAAGTGTAAACTTCACTGTACATGTCCTATCAAACAAAAAAATAAACCCCTTGGAACCTAAAATAGAAGAATCTGGGTCAGAAATCTGTGCCCTTAGTGTACATTTTTGTGCAACATATACTTTTTTCAAAGTAAATATTATTTCCACTCGTGACACTATTAAAAATGTACCTACAAACGCTGAGAGTAATTCTTAAAAATGTGTGAGAAGCGTTAGATGAGCTCGGGAGACCAAACCCACAGACTTGGAAATGGCGAGGGATTTCTTGCTGGTTTTGAAAAAATCGCGTACAGATTTAATATCTGGTTGAACGAAAATTCCAACCACATTCATCCTGAAATGGGCGGGCTGAGATAGGATAGATATATTTTTGTTCTATTTTATTTTTTAAATTTTTTTTTTACAAAATATATATTATGTGTAGAATATCTACTATTTAACTACCGTTTCAGCTGAACTACCTTCCTTCGCAACAAGCTGCCAGTGGAGAAGAGGTAACCTGAAATCCGTCCCCGCGCCGGCTCTGCCATCGCTGCGGTGACCTCCTGGCAGGCTCGGTGCCCTTGACCCCACGGAGCACTGGTGCCCCATGGAGCACTGGTGTTCTCTGGAGCACAGCTCCTGCCACCACCACCGGCCGCCCTTTCTCCAGCTGGGAAGACAGAGTGAAGGTAAACGATCGGATCTGGAGAGACGGGCGGCTGCCCAGGGCCGGCTCTGCCCGGGGTGCTGTGGGGTGAAGCCGCCCTTGGGGGACCCCGGCTTCCAAAGGTCAGGGGATTGAGGACCAAACCCTGCCCGCCCTACCTGCTGGTGCCATGACATGGGAGCTCAGACCTGGAGCCCCAAACCAGCTCAGTTTGGTGCGGGACAGAGCCCACCGGTGCCGGTGGCAGCAGCAGCGCCGACTCCCTGGCTCGGTGGCAGCGGCACATCCTGGGGCTCCTGCTCAGGGTTTGCAAGGGATGTGGAGGGAGGAGAGTCCCACACGGCCCTGGGAAGCCTGGGCTTGCCACAGAGCCCAAGGAGAGCCAACCTCTCCTTGCCATGGGTGGCTTGTCCCACACCACTTTCTCTAGGACAGAGCCACAAGTGACACACGGACACGCCATGACACGTCTGGGGGATGTGGCAGCCTCTCGGCTGCCATTGTGTGTTTCTCAGGGACTACTCAGGGACTACTCAGGGGCTAAGGAATCTGGAAAAAAAACTGAAAAGAAACAAGCAGCAGCGGGCTGAGGGCTTACAGCAAAGCAAGGAGCAAAACCTTTCTTTTTTTAAGCTTCCAGGACCTCGGGGCGAGACGATGCGCTCAAAACATGACAAAGCTCCCACAGGAGCATGTCTGAGAACACCACACTTCCCTGCTTTTCCACGGTGGGAAGATCTACTCAACAGACTATGCCATGGAAATGTGACTTTCTATTTTCATTTCTGTCTTGTTTTTTGGCTTTCATCAATAGGAGGGAATGAAATCACCACAGTTCATTTCTCTTCACTGTGCAAGACCTTGGGACGCCTGGATCCTGCCTCGTACATCACTGCATCAGCGGCTCCATCCCAGCCCTTCCTCCTCCTCCTCTCCCTCCACCCCAGTGGCCCAGCATGGATGGGGGGAGGCTTCCTCTGATAAAGTGCAAGTGCTGTTGGTCCTTATAAATAAGGGAAGATTGTGCATCTACTTTTGTTCCCTGGTTCACTGCTCAGCTCCGGGGAGACCAGGACATGTCCTGCTGCAGACTGTGGGGGAAGCTCATGCAAGTCCTGCCCTCTGAAACCTGTGCCCGTCCTCGGGGTCACAGTGGTCCACCTTCCTTCTCTCTCCCTGACACACATACACTCACACACACACACACACATGCTTTCCCCTCCTCTTCCCCAGCTCCACAGGGAATTTCCTGTGAGCCAGATGCCTCCTCATCACCACTGCCATCATCACCCCCGCTTGCACCAGTGCTGCCCGTGCTGCCCCGGCATCCCCCAGCTCTGCCTGACGACTTCCCTGCGGGCAGCAGGTTCCATCCATGCAGAAACACAGAATGCTGCTTCACATGCCCTGGAGTGAAGGAGCTGAGATATATTTCTTGTCATACTGCTACCGCGATTACACTGGAATACCTGTGGGAATGAAATAAATAGGAAGATTAAGGGGAGAAGCTCAAGGAACGTGGCTCCAAGCTGGCACGGATGGATTCCTATGAAGTCACAAAGGGAGGAGAGCCTGTGGGCAGGGGCTGCACCACTGACACCAGTGACACAGGAAAGCCCCAGGACACTGAGATGACCCTGGAGCAGTCACTCAGACTCCACGCTTCCCAAGGACAGACACTTCCCACGTTTCCCAGGGGTGGCTAAAGCTTTGGGGGCCACTGCTCTGGCAAGACACTGTCTCCTCTCCTCCCTGGAGGCATCCAATGCTCTGGAGAGCCGGACATGAGCCACCCAGGAGATACCGCTCTGCCCAGGGGATGGTTGGCTCAAGTCCGCAGGTAATTGTCAGGGCTGGCAAGGAAGACTTCTGTCTGAGGCAGCGTCCAAAAATTCAGGACAAATAATCCAGACTGTGCAATTCCATGGGAAAAGGACAGAAAAGGACACGGGAACAAGAGACCGCACGCGTGGCTATGCGCAACACCACAGGGTTCTACTTTTTTTTTTTTGTTTTTAAACTGCACGTTCATTATCATAAAGAAAAGGAGCTGAGTAATCAGTGGGGGAGTAGAAACGTGGATCTGGACAGTTCTAAAAAACCACTAGTATTTACCAAGGGCAGTTTACAAAAAGAACTGGAGGACTTTGGTCTGATCTCTGCTGTCGTTCCCACCCATTTGACATTGAAGGGACCCGAGAGAGACCCACCCCAGTGCCTGATGTGCAGCACAGCATGGCAGCACTCGACTCCATGGAAAGACTTGGACAGAGGGTTTAGGGTCAGCACCCACCAACACCACCCACCCCAGCAGGAGCTGTATGGGCATGGACATGTTTCTAGAGCAACACACCAAGCCGGAGCCTGCAGAATCGTGCTTCCCTGGCAAAAATTCTCTTTAAACACTAAGTGATCTCCAGGATTGTGGACAGCTGGCTGTATCTTCTTCTGCTGCAGAAGAGCCAGCCAAGACCAGGAGAACAAAGGAAGAGGCTCTCTCAATCCCACAGCCCCAGGCTGGGGCAGGAGGCAATGAGCTCCTTCCTCTTGTTTCTCACACAGGGCTGAGTAAGCTTTGGTGCTGTGGCCAATTTAGAAGCCGTTTTCCAGAAAACCTCCCACACCCCACTCCTAAAATTTGTTTTCTGTGCCAAGAGAGGCCCATCTTTTGCAAGTCCACCCCTAAAATCTGCCCCGTCCAGCCCCGAGGTGTCATGCCTAGCATGGTGGAGATCACAGCTCTGTGGACACGGGGCAGGCCCAGGATTTCTGGCTTCTTCCCATCGACCTTGATGATGTATCGGGATACAGAAGCCTGGAAATACCTTCAGCACCGCCTTGAGCTGCGCTCTGCATGATTTTGGGAAGCTTCTCCCCTGCTTCCCGCCGGCAGCGCAGCCCCGGCCGTCTCTCACCACAGTCACGTCGCAACGCTGGAAAAGCATTTCCAAAAAGAACCAAAATTATATATATATATGTATACATACATATATATGTCTATACATACACACACACACGTATATATATGTATATATGTCTACCTATATATACACATATAGGTTGACAGGCAAGCTGCCAAAGTAGAAAACATCAGATCACCCAGTTTGCATGATGCGTGTTAAAGAAATGAGACTTTTAGCCCATGACATCTTCTTTAAAAATGAGTCTTTAAGATCTTCAAAAATTGCTACAGTACAAAAAGTGTTTGTGTGTGTATATATATATATATTTTCTCTCTACATATACCGTATGTATGTACGCGTATGGACCGGAATGGATGACCCCACCAGAAGAGATGCCCCACTCATCCTCCACAACATTTCCAGGCGTTACTGACTCGGCTCTTTGCAAAGTCTTTGCATCGGTTCATGGCACATAATGGTATTATTGGCACAGGTTCAGAGTCACCGTCCACGGCCGGGCTCCAGGCGCTCATCCTTCCCTTTCCATCTCTTGCTGGTTCCT
>VWZW01002953.1:234-19804 GCA_013397115.1 Edolisoma coerulescens | reverse complement strand
AGACTCGCCAGTCTCCCAGAGCCGCTTCAAGTTCAGTTGTGCAGCAAATTATAGTTGTTTTCAGCTGCTCACAGCTCTTTCATGCAGCAGCTTGGAATCTGTGCCGCTGCGCTGGAGAGAGAGAGTGGAGGGCGCAGGGGGCCCCGGCCCGGCCCGGCGCCCGCCACCTCTCCGGGCGAGACCGGAAACCAAAAGCTCCCCTTCCCGCGGCTGTGCGGGCTTTGATATGCGAAATCACGAGAAGCGACTGGCTTACAAGTCTCTCTATCAACTCAGTTTTTTTTCAACCCACTACACTAACCCTGTCAGAGAAACCTAGAACAGATTCAAGTCACCTGTTTTGTTTTGCCCTGTGGGGCACTGAAGTGTTAAAGATACAGCTTAGAGAAGGTTAAGAAAACTAATGCCGTGTACATAATTGCCCCAGAAAATGTGGCAAAGAAGTCAGCTGTGGATGAAGACTTTTGTTTTTAGCTGGTATTCTGTAAATGTCTTGGGATCAAATCAAAATTTCCAGAGTGACTGTTTATTTTCAGTGCTCTGCAGAGAACTGATGCTCTTCCTCTCCTGCCTTTAAACAAACATCAATTTTTGCTGTATCTTATTTTGACTTCAGCCATTTTCAGTAAGTTCACATTTCTGTATCCTTTCTAATTTGTACAGTAGAGCTTTCCTTAAGAGCAGAAGAAGCTGAGTTATTTAGTGCCACACTCAGAGCTCAGATGCACCTACATAAATTCAAACTAAACCATCAACATCAGCAGGGTTACTCTGAGAGTCACTGTGAGATGTACTGGTGCTCTATATCTAATTACAAGAACACACCTTGGTTGGATTGCAGTTGGTTTTTTGGGGAACAAAAATATGTCTTTTTCTTTCTACCTAAGCAATGTAATAAAAATAGGATTATTAGAACTGTGTCAAGGTCTCTGAGAACCTGAATTTGGGCCCTGAAAAATTGTGTCTGGTGTCACTCGAGTATTAATAAAAACTTTCCAGCTGAGGAATGCTACTTAAATCATAGGTAGGTGAAGCCTCAGAAGAGTAGTTGATCTTGTCAAAATGTGTAGCAGTCATGATGATTGCAAATAGTAGGGACTTATTTTTCTGATAGAGATCAGTAGGAGAAATGGGCAACACTCAAGTTCAGCTTCTGCACAGACTGAGTGATTTGTGAGGCCATGTCTCTGCTGGAGGTGGGTTGTTCAAGTAATCTGTTAGGAGCTTCCAGTCCTTCCTCGGTAGAATCCAGCATTTTCCCGCCTGAAAATTTTCATGGGCAGTTACTTTCCTCCCTCGGCCGCACGCTTTCACGTCTGTGCTCCATGTTTATTGCCCAAGGCCAAACACAGAAGATGGTGGAAGGGGTCTGGAAGTTCCAGGAGCCCCACCAAACAGAAAGGAAAAGAGAAAATCCTTTTTATTTATTGTCCTTATCCATGCCGTGTCTCCAAAACAGGGATCCAAAAGCCAACTTCTATATAATCCCTATAAGTAGTAGGAAGACTTTTTCCCCCTGCAGTGTAATATATTAAGATGAATAAGTAGTCAGAGAGAAGGAGGTCCCATGCTTATCTCCACCTTTCATTCTAAAAATGTTTATCTAAAATCTGACCCTTAAACTTCTCATATTACATACCAGATACCTTTTGCCCAAAACCTGCTTCTGCATCTTAAAATTCACTATGAGGGAATTTAAATAGCTATATAAATATCTTGAGATTGACATTTTGTATTTCATGTATGCTCTGAAGCAAAACCAAATGAATTTTATTCTGTAAAAGAAATGTTTAGGATTTAACACTTTGAAATAATATGTTTCTTCAAAATATCCTTTGACCACTATTGTATCAAAACTGGCAATAAGATTTTTTTTTTTGCTAAATTATTTAATTTGAATAAAGAAATTTTTCCTTTCTATTTGAATTTTTTCTAAATAATATTATTTTTAGCTGTAACTTTCACTTTTATTTTTGAGTTATTGGTGAATTAACAAATTATTCTTTCACTGCTTGTATTCACAAGACTTAATGACTAGATTTTTCTATAATACTTAAAAAATAAAACCATTCTTTCTGCTTAAGATATTATAAGATCCAGATCCAGGCAAACATCTCCTGAACCTGTGTTATTTGGGGTTTTTTTTAAGTTCATTAGAATTTTTCTGTTTGATGTATTTTCACTGAGCTTTTTAAGTAATTGCCCCTGTCACATGCAAGCCTTACCTGCTCAAGATCTTCAAAGTATTTTCAGATATAAAACCACATCTCTTTTTTTATTTTTACATGTTTTACTGGTGAACATTGGTAAGCAGATTGTAATAGAAAAAACATAAAGATGATTCTCCACTGTTACAATGCTCATCTTTAACCTTGAGACGTTACAAGAATAAAAGAGTAGGAAAAGAATAATCACATTTTCTTGGAAGGAATTTGTTCATTTACAGCTGTAGTCTGAGATTTGCTAAGATGATGATTCAGCTGGCGGGATGGAACATGATAAGAAATGATAATAAACTGGCTGTAGGCCAAACCCATAAAAGCAAGGTAGAAAATTTCCACAGCATTACATTTCTGAGACAGACATATGCATAATGCCTTAGACTACATGTAAATATTTATTGATACTGGTATCCAGTAATCAATAATTCTCAGTACTGGAAGCATTTTGAGCAGAGATATTCAAGATATAACTAAATTTTATTTTCACTGTAGGGTTATCCTTAAGGATACCTTAAGGATAAATTGTGAACTTTTCCTTCAGGAGCTATTTACATATAAAAATAAATAAACAAACAAACAAATAAATAAATAAATAATCTGGTGACTCCTCTTAATTTCAGTGCATGTGGGACTAAGAGAAGAGCAAATGAATAAGGAAGATTGTTTTTAAATGGAGTTTCCTCTTCTTCTTTCCCTGGTTTTCATCTGCTACCTTGGACTCAACTTTTCTGTTCCTGTAACATAGTACACATCTGTAGCCCCATTTCACGATATACCCAAGACACCTGTGCTGGGAACGTTTGACTTTCAGTGGAAGAGCTCTGGGTGGTTTGCCAGGATTTTACACTGCCAAGTGGAAGATCTTGAAATGGAGTGGGATGAATAATAGGTGTCACAGACCTTGTTTGTTTTTATTGTCAGTATGGAATGACAAAGGACTAAAATCTATTTTTGATTTTTTCTCAATCAATTTATGGTTACTGCTGCCTAACACCTGTAGGAAGGGTATACCTTCTGATGTTTTCACATGATAGGCTAAGTACCTAAACATGAACTGCAAGTGCTTTTACACTGGATGTGCCACAGGATTTATTTAATCCTTATTCATTGCTACAGATGTTGCTTCTTATCCTTCAGTGAGATCTATTCTCTTGCAGTTGCTGTGGAATATGTTAGCACAGCTGTGATTTTCTTTGATTTTCTCCAAATATTCCCCCAAACTAAACATGCTGTCATGCCTCCTGGTTTAGTATCTTGCTGACTACGCTAATTTGTTGCAAACAAGTTGTTTAGGTTGCTTAAAGAAATCACTGGCAAAGGTATCAGGAAAAGTAGGTCTAATAAAAATCTGTAAAAGGTCAAAAAAGTTCAATGGCAAGGTTCACTCTTCTCCCTACTACATGGATGAAACATACAGAGGAAAATCAGATAATAATGAATTTAAAATGTTGAGTGTTAGAGAGTGAGTGAGTGGCTCAGTTACTGGCTGGGGTTAAACCACAACAATGGGGTTAAATCACCCTGACATTCTTGTATACACAAAATCTTGAAATCTTCAAAAAGTGTAAAAACCTGACTCTCCAATGGAATGCCATATTTCCAGAGCTTCTAGCAAATCTCCATGAGGATGTCATAGCTGTTTTCCAGGACTGCATACAGAAAAGGAGACATAGTACTTAACCTAAGAATTACTGCTTAATGTCACTAACTATAGGCAGGAAATTCAGCAGCTGAAGATTGTAGGGACCTATAGCTCAGAACATCAGTAGACTCACTCAGTCTGCATCTCCTCAGATAATCAGTAAAATCTCTGCCTGAAAAAAGCTACACAAATGCATTCATCCTTTGATGCACGGTGTAATCACATTCCCATCCATTTAATATCGACCATGTTGATTTATTATCATTTTAGCTTCCCGAAAAAAAAATTATACACTAAAAAACCTGACGTTTCACAGAAGTCTAAAAATATTTCAGCAATGATATTACCTTTATCAATTCAATCATCAAAAGATTATTGGAATCATCAAAGGCATCCACAGGGAATTTGTTTGTCCTGGTTCATTGAATTATTTTGTGTTCTAGAGACCCAGCTGGGAATTATCATTAGTGTGGCAGGGGAAAACCATTTAGACTTCTTTAAGCAATCTTACAGTCT
This sequence comes from Edolisoma coerulescens, assembly GCA_013397115.1. Taxonomy (NCBI): domain Eukaryota; kingdom Metazoa; phylum Chordata; class Aves; order Passeriformes; family Campephagidae; genus Edolisoma; species Edolisoma coerulescens. The sequence goes on along the minus strand of VWZW01002953.1, from coordinate 15,424 downwards.
TTTTTGTTTTTCCCTTACCATCCCTTTCTCATTTTTGTTTGTTTTTAATCTGTTCTTTTCCTTAACAAGTGACGAATTCCCTGCTGCTTTCATTATTGATTGATGAGAGACCCATGCACCAGTGAAAGCCAGAAAGCAAAGCTGCTGAAAGATGTTTCTGAGCATTGTTTTCTTTAATGATGTGGAGCAGCACTGAAAATAATGTGAACCTCTTCACACTCATTGGAATCCAACCTGAAATAGTGTGCATGCTTAAAAGTCATAAAGGATGTTGTTTACTTTGGTATAGTATTGTCTGTGTCCATAAATTAAAAGCATCAGCTTTGTGTACTTTTCAACATTCATTTTTTTAACTTCCTCCTGTGCACACAGGCAGATTTTTTATTTCACAATGGTATAACAGTATAATCTTACTGTTAGGTTGGTAAGGGAATAAAAAACCACACTGCCTATTATCAGCCTTATTTTTAGATTTACATATATTTATTAATAAGTTCTTCCACATGGAGTTCTAAGGTCCTGTCAACCAGGGAGAAAAAATAGTTAAGAAAGGGATTTTTAATTATTTGTGGGGTATGCTTTTGGTTGATTGATTGGCTGGGGGTTTTTTGTTTTGGTCTTTTTTTTTTGGTGTTTTTTCTTTGTCTAGTTTTATTTCTGTGGGATTTTTTTTTGTGGTTGTGGTGTTTTTTTTAACATCACTGCAAGGATTGTTACATCTTTCAGAATGGACATAAAGGAAGCAGTACATGAGGAAATTTTAGAGGTCATTACAGATGGAGACTACAGAAGGAAAAATGGGGAAAGATTTTGCTCCAACCTTTCAGTATGTTAGTCTTTCTGCAGACACTCAGCAACCCCAATTAAATTTCCAGATTATGACATCTTTGTATGTTGGTAAGAACTGAAAAAATACCAGAAATTTACAAAGAACTCAATAAAGCTTGTTACTCTTTTATTCCTTCATTTTCAAAAGCTAAATTCGGGATTTCTGCTAGTTGATGAAAGTTCCCGTTTCCCTTTCTAGTGATTTCTTCAGGATGTGCTTTTATTCATAAAGTTTTAACTCTAGGCTGCCCCATAGACTTAGATATCCATGGGCAAGGGCAGTTTCACACTTATTTGTGTGTTTCCTTATCTATTTTGTAGTCATGATGATCAACTCAGTCCTGTGGATATGGTAGTCCCATGTGTTCTTTAGGAATGTTTCTATGGTATAAGAGGACATCCCAATGGACTCCCCAAACAGGCTTTAGCAGAACTGCTCCATCCCCAAGACCCAACAAACTGCACAAACGGCCCAAAATAATCACAGAATCAGAGAATGGTCTGGGTTGGAAGGGACCTTAAAGATCATCCAGTTCCAACCTTCTGCCATGGGCAGGGACACCTTCCACTAGACCAGGCTGCTCAGAGAATGGTTCAGAAATCTCCTCGGAGGCACTTTGTATTCCCAGGAAAGGCCTGTTCATGCATGCTCACAGCACATTGACCCAACTATGATATTTCTACCCCTAGAATTTTTTGCTTAGCAGGACTAGGGAGATCTCAAGAAACATCAGATAATAGCCCTATTAGATTAGGCAAAGTACATAACAGACCTGTCCTCTGGCACTCTGTGACACGTCTTTGGAGGCCCTATGAGGCAAATTGATTTCCTAAGGGTATGCATTGAGTGACATGACATTCTTTTTTCCCCTCCATGAGAGGACGTTCCCAATTCCCTTTACCCCTGTGGGACTGAATGCTGAATAAAGCATTACCCATCGTAAGAACAAGAGCCAAACCTAACCTTTAATTGTTAGCACGCTGGTGCTACAGACACATGTCTGCAGGAGCACAAGATATTTCCTGTGAAAGTCAGGCTGCCTCCTTGTTTTGCTGAGAATAAAGCAAGGAAAACTTCATTTTCTAGATAAAATGCTATGCATGGGGTTGGACTTTTTCCCCTCCCCCTCTGTCTCTTGAGATGTGTTAGCAGCTGGGAAGATAATGTGTGTCACTGCAATATCTGCAACATTATCAAAGAGAGCATGGGAATGGTCACATCCCCATCACGGTAATAATTTGAATTTATTCCTCAGGCATCAGCATCTTCACCCAGTCTCTGCCTGAATGACAGCTCAGAGTCTGCAAAGGCATCACAAGCGATACTGGTACCCTGTGAGCAGCCAACTAGGTTGACAGATTTTTATAAAATTCAGCATAGCTAGCTGCTTTTCTCAACCAGTTTTCAATCATTTTTATTTCTATGTGTATGTATGCATAATATCTGTGTGGTAGCCTGATGCACTCTGTACAAATTAAGGAGGATTTCCATCTATGACTTCTTGTGAAATCTTTTTTTATTTTTTCCTTTCTTCTTTTAATAGAAAATCTGTCTGTCAAGGATGAGGCTCTGCTAGCTGCCACGTAAATATTCACTAAGAAGGAGACAGGGTCACAGTAAAGATTAAAAATAAAAAGTAGGGAAACCATTGTTATCCCTAAGGGGATGAAGTAGGGAATTATTAGATGAATTTTGTAGTGCTGAGGACATTAAAATAAAGTAGTAAGTCTATGCCTTGGCTCAGGAATGACTGACCTTCTTTTGTGCTTGCTTATCTTTAGCCAAGGTTTATAAGACAGATTTAAGGATATGCTTTTTGTAAGCATTGATAATTTTCTTTGAAGCCCTTGACGGAAATTTTAGTGGGTCAGGCTTTTGTTGTTGCAGACTGTGATTGTTTCCATGCTCAGGGCGCTGATATGCTGCTCACATTTTAAATAGCAGTTGTTCCTACCAGAAAGCAGTATCAGACAAGGCTCAGGGGTGACTCCAAAGGCATAAACCAGAGAGGACTAAAGCTTAAAGCTGAAGCAAATTTCCAGAATTGTTAAGGAAATCATGCTTTTCTTCACTTCTAGCTGGCCACAGGCAACGATCTACAAGTCTTTTCAAGTATTTTTTTTTTTTTTTCTTTACACCTTTGGGGTGAAGTAAGAGGCTCCTGGAGAAGTGATCTGTACTGAAGATTACACCCAGTTCAGGTGCTTGGGCTTGGGTCCATAACCATGGCTCTACTACAATACACACATTCCTGTCACAGGATAAACTCTATGCAACAGAGTATAGAATCACTGAATCATAGAATCATAAAATGGTTAAGGTTGGAAAAGACCTTTAATATCATCAAGTCCAACTGTCAATGCAGCACCACCATGTTTACCATTAAACCATGTGTTTAAGTGCCAAATCCACACTTTTTTTGAACACTTACAGGTATGGTGACTCCACAAGTTCCCTGGGCAGTTTGTTACGATACTTTAAAACCCTTTTGAATTCAGAAACGTTTCCTAATATCCAATCTAAACCTCTCCTAGTGCAACTTGAGGCCATTTCCTCTTGTCCTATCACTTGTTACCAGGGAGACTGTCCCCCACCTGGCTACAACCACCTTTCAGGTACTTCTAGAGAGCGATAAGATCCCCCCTGAGCCTCTTCATCTCCAGGCTAAATATCCCCAGATTCCTCAGCCTCTCCTCACAAGACTTGTGCTCTGGCCACTTCACTAGAGTTATGAAATGGAGGTTTGCCTCCAAGTTCCTCAGCCCAAATCCTGAGTAATTTTACAGAAAAAACCTTGAGTCTGCATCAAGCACAGGTTTTGGAGCATACAAGATAGAAATTATCTACAGTGCATTCAAACAGCTGATCTGGTAGGTCAGTGAAGGAATAAAGGCCCAAAACACCTTTCAAAAGGTGAATATGGTCAGTTAGAGTTGAAGACTTTGAAATAGGGTCCATAAGGAAGATTAGAGTAAGCAAGAGCCCTCAGAGTAAGTTAAAAGATTAGTTGAAAGTTCTCATTCCTCTAAAGCATAGACATTACAGTCCAAGCACTCACTTGAACCCCTTTTCTTGTCCCTTGATGATTAGACTTGAGCTCTAGAGGACTTGGCCTCCCTTACCACTGCCTAGGTACATCTCCACCAGCAGATTTTCTTCTCGTCGAAACTGGTTCATGTTTCCTGTGTAATTTAAAAAATGCTGCATAAAAAAGACTGAGTAGACATGAAAATCCTTGAGGAACAGAATGGTAGAAAATTGCGTGTAGCTGCTTTTGAAAGGAGGAGAAAGCTGAGCAAGGATTTTAAGGTGGTAAAGTTCACCATCAAGATTATTTAACTGAATTAATTAATTTCTCATAGAAATAAGTCCATCTATTCAGGAATACTTAAAGTGTTTTCTGGCTATAACATAGCAAATCATATGTCAACAAGAAAACATATGCTGTATCTTAAACTTTGGTATATTACAGGAGTATTCTTCCCTGCCTGAAGTTTACTGACTCCAGTAAATGATTTTACATTAACACTATAAAATGAGCTAAAATAATTAGCTGGGTTTTAAGAATGAAAATTCCAAAGGAACCAAGCAATTTCTCCCCATTTTCCTGAGGTAATTTATTCATTTCCAGATGACCAGATTTTGGACAGTAAAATGTCTTATATAATCCCAGTTTTGCTACTTGACCATATATGCAGATATACATTGCCAGTACTGATTTTGCTGCACTGGGTTACTCAGTGTCATTATAACTCATGCATCGTGTGGCATTGTACAAATAAATGCATCCCACCATGGCTATAGATTAGGATTGACTTGAAAAACTCAAGAAACTTTCATCTTTAAGGAAATATGAACTGACTGCTTTGACTTTCCTCAAAACTCGTCACCATCAAAAAGTAAGACACCATGAGCTCTTGTTTTTCTTTGTCTCTTTGTTGAGTCTGTTCTGTTTTGTCTGACATACTCAGCAGAGACAAGGACAGAGAGTTTCCCCTTGAGTTTTCTTCTTCTTTTGGTGTTTATCCTTTTGTTTTCCACTACCCAAACTATTTATTTATTTATTTGTTTACTTACTTCTTTATGGGAATAAGCAAAGCAGTGGAGTCTATGTTAAACAAGGGGTGGCAACACGGTGTTGTTTTATTATTTTGTTTATTTCTCACTACTCAAATGCCTTTTAATTGGCATTAAATTAAATTACTTTCTGACAGGCTGAATCTGTTTTGCACACAGCAGTATCTATTAAGCAATTAACCTGTCTTTTTGTCAAACCACGAACTTTTCCATCCACTTTTCTTCCTCTGTCCTGTTAGAGGGGATGGAGGTGAGGGGGAGGAGTGAGCAGCTGAGTGTGCATTTGACAACTGACCGAGGCTAACCCTCCATGATTCCCTAATAGTGTGGGGAAATGGGAAGTTTGGAAGCTCCTGGTAACAATGACAGAAGTTTCTGTTCACTTTTTTAAGTGGATGTTCCCTTCCCTTTTTTTAAGGTGATGATTACAGTTGTGCTAGGAAAGTGTATGTTTTCTAGTCACTGGGAATTCCTGTAGAGAACTGAATCAGGTATTTTTTCTGTTTTCCAAGAACATTAACTTTTCCCAGTTTACTTGGACATGGAAACACTACCTAATAATTGGCTTCCAGTGGGACTGTCTGGCCTTGCTGAACACTAATAATAAAGCATCTTCCTTGCCTCACCCTAAGCATGAATTTAGAATCTCTGTTGCTATGGATGAGGTTTAACATTGAAGAAAATATCACTGAAGAAAATTGATCATAGTAAATTTTCCTGCTTCATGGGTGAACCATCTCATAGCCAGGCAGTAACTCTTGAGAGAGAAGCGGTTCATAACAGATAGGATGAAGCTCTTGTTTATTTTATTGTATATGTAATCTCCTGAAATAGCAAAGTATGAGAAATAATTACAAATGGTGTAGATGATAAAAAATTTGCTTTTGTGGGGTTTTGCACAGGATCAGACATGGACACACACACACAAACACATTCATATAAATCCAGGAACACTCAGGCTAAAACTGGGCACTCCCAAGAGATCAAGGAACTTAATTTTATTTTACTAAATCCCATTATCAGAAATGAGAGCACCATGGAAAATCATGAGTAATATTAATTATTCTCTTTCTGGTTTTAGCAGGTGTACATTGTTGGTGGTTTTATAAGGTATAGAATTGTATCATTGTGTGATTTTGCAGGGTGCTGATTTTTCTAGTGACTTTGGTATGGATAAAAGGAAGAAAAGTGAATGTAATCCAACCTGTAAACCACAGGAACAGGCCCAGAATATACTGTGCTGTCTTAACAGTGAGCTGCTTTGTGTGGTCAAGAAAACTGTGTTGCCTCTCACTTCTTGTCTCCTGATTCTACAATTCTGCCTTGTATTCATCCAAGGCCTTGAGTATTGGAACCTGGTGGTTCAAGGCACTGCAAATACAAATAATTAGTAGGCAGAAAGTAAATACATTTTCACAATTTTAAAAAATGTAGGAAATCATGAAACAATGATTGCTCTTTCATGCTTTGGTCAATTTCTGAATATACCCTGAAACAGGCAGCCTGAATAAAGGTCTTCCACATACCCAAAGTTAATTGTATTTATAGTACCTAGTATAGGTTTGGATTCATGCTGAAAACAGTGCTCATAACGCAGGGATGTTTTCATTACTGCTGAGCCATATTTACAGAGAGTCAAGGCCTTTCCTGCTCCTCACACCACCCCATCAGTGAGAAGGCTGGGGGTGCACATGGAGTTAGGAGGGGACACAGCCAAGACAGGACCCTGACTGACCCTAAGGAATATCCCATACTATATGGCATCATGCTCAGCATAAAAACTGTTGAAAGAAGAAGGAAAAGGGGTACACCATTGGGCAAAATAGAGCCCTGTTTTTCTGGGAATGTCTGAACACCTGCCTGCCCATGGGAAGTGATGGATGAATTCCTTATCTTGCTTTGTTGGCATGTACAGCTTTTACTTTACGTGTTAAACCTTCTTTATTTCAACTCACAAGTTTTTTTTACTTTTACCCTTCCTAGTCCCTCCCCCTTCTCTTGGGAGGATGTGAACAAGTTGCTGTGTGGGCCTGAGCTGCCAGCTGGGGCTAAACCACAGCATCACCGTGTCAGAATTTGACAGCTCCACTGAGCTGATCACTCTAGGCTGTCCTTGTTCTAATTGGAGAAATAAATAGATGTATTCTAGGAAGAATTCAACTGTACCTTTATTGGACCAGTTTCTATCAAATAAATATAAAGAGATCATAAGTAACTTAAATATAAATATATAGACCCATAAAGGAGAAAAATAATTTGATGAAATGCATCAAAGTAGTGCAAGAGCAGTGTAGACTCCTTAATTGCTAGTTTATAAAATTATCATCTTTAAGATCAATGTAAGCTAAATATATTATTCCAAATCAAACATCTTTAAAAGTGAGACTGGAGATTTATTCTAGATCACTCTAAGGTAGTCAGGGCATTCTCACAGAAAATATGGTACCTGGGTTTTAGCACAAAGATTATCTGTTTGAATACATGAACTTCAAGCGAAGGAAACAAATCTTCCTGAAAAATTGGTATGTAAGTTTAGGGTCACTTCTATAATTTGTGAGCACTATATAACAGACAAAGAGAGGATTCACAATCATATCCTTTACAGTTGATTCTGTGGCACTACAAGGCTGCATCTTAGGCTGGTGGTTCACAGCTTCTGTTGCTGCGTGAAATAAAAGTGTGATTAGCTATGAGTCTCATGTTTTCATTGCAGATATCTTGAACTGAACAACTTCATGTACTAACTTTGGAAGAAAAACAGTTTGCAGAGCGTGATCATGAAATAAAAACCACATGAGAGAAAACCTAGTTTTCAAAAGCTATGAAAAGCCTCAGAAATATCTTTTGATGGGCAGCATTCACATCGATGCCTGGTTTTCTGCCTCTCCAGTACTGACCTGGATCTCCTGCTCTGACTTTCTGGCTTTACCTGAGCCATCTTGTGGCTATAAACTTGCAGGGTTATCCCTGAACTGTGCCTGAGCCTGATTTTCTGCCCCTGGCTCCCACTTGAGGGAGGTCCATGCTCTCACTCCTGTGTTTGGCTCCTGGCTCACCATCCCTTGTGGCAAACACCACTATTCCCAGACATAAAGCACATGTCATCATGAGAAAATAAAGCACCTCCTGGGTCCCTATGCCAGATAACATCCAGATATCAACATTATATTACACATGATGCTCTATAATGAGGGATGGTCTTCACACGCTTGACTTAAACTGAGAACTTTACATCTAGTTTGCCTCATGGGACATGGTGGCCTGCAGAAATCTGGTTTTATTTTCCATCATGTAGATTTGCTTCAGTGGGTTTTTTTCCCCACTTGAAACATTGATGATTAGCTTAAAGCTGGTACCAAGACACTTTTGATTCTTTTATGTATCTTAAATTCCATCAGAAGAAATCCTGTCATAAATATTGAGTAGCCATAGTTGAATACTATATTCATCTTGGTTGGGGAAGAGCTGGTTAAAGATTTTTCTGTCACAACATGTAGACAGTACATAAAAATTATCTCACACCAGCATCTTTGACATGTTTCTGAAGAGATGTGTGCCAATTGTCTATATAAAATATAATTCGGACCAAATTAATTTAAAACACGCACTGAAAAACTTTTCTGGGAGATGAGTACTTGGTCAAAGACTATGCTTCACATTTTCTGACATTTTTACGTGATACCTGGTTTACCAGTGCTTTAAAGAAGCTGCCAATTTTCAACTTGTTCTTTGCAATGAAAAAGTATTGGATTTGATCAAGGGAATCTGTTTAGGGACTCCTTCCAAAAAAGGATGCAAGACATGAAAAGGGAGAGTATGATGATGGTGGACAGGCAGAGTAGGCTCATAAATATATGTAAGTTTGATAATGACAAAATAGAGAATCATAGAATTACAGAATCATAGAACCATTTAAGTTGGAAAAGATCTCTAAGATCATTGAATAAAACCATTAGACCAGCATTGCCAAATCCACCACTAAACCATGTCCCCAAGCACCACATCCTTCAAGGGATGGTCATGGAACCACTTCCCTGGGCAGCCTCTTCCAATGCTTGACCACCCAGGGTAGATCAAATGAAAATACCACACTCAGCAAAGATCACTGTTAGGAAGAACACTCAAGCACTTCTAAAAGCACATGCTGAACTTTTTCAAGCAGTTTAGATGTTGAAAAACTGAAAATGTTGAAAATCTGTAGAAGTCGAGAGGTGAAAACGGAGACTCCTTTCATTCTATTAAGCCATGTTCTGTTCATTGAATTCCTCCTCAGCTGGGAGGGTTTGCAACTCTAGATATAAAATGCCATACTATTTTAGAAAGACCTAAGTGGGTGGGGAGTTTAAAGTCCTTTCATAACTCTCTTCCCTCTCCTGCTAAATTTGTTCTTGGTTTGGTGTAATATATATCTGACTTTCTAGTTCTGCAACCAGTAGAATGTGAATGTGACACAGAATCACCACCTTAGAGGCTTTTTTTTTTTTGTTTTCCACTTTCAGAGTAAAATGGTGGCCACCTTATCTCTAGAGATATATCTCCCAGAAGAAAATGGGCACACTACCACACTGTCAGGGTTCAAAAGCTTTTTTTTTTTAACCTTCAACAGGAAAATTACAAATCTAGAAAATTAGATTGAATGGTAATTTGCCCTGCTTGAAGGAAAATAGATGAGAAAAAACAAGATCTTTAGAAAATTGTCCTGAATTACAACCTCAAGTTAAAAAAAATCCTCTGCCTGAAAGTTAAATTCTTATCCCAGTTTCATGTGTTTTCACTGAGAAATTTCTTTGAGATAGGCTTTGAGAGTAAATTATGTCACTCCTGTAGTTTCCACTTCTTCATTTGGAAACATGTAAGAGGTTTGCATTCTCATAAGCAATTAACATTTTCAAGTAATCAGTTTGATGGATTGAGTTTTCCAGATGTGATAGTGAGCATCCATTTGAAAACCAAAAGCATGCCAGAAAATTAAGATACCTAAAAGAGACTACTCTCAAATTAAAGTCTAGACCGTTTGAGTTATAAAATTATAAAAGTTTGGCATCAATTCTGCTTTGGTGATGATCTGCACAGTCCAGTTATTTACATCAGTGTGGTGTAAATGAACAGCTAGTAATGAAACAGCTTCCTTTTGAGTTAGCAGAATTAACAATGGTTTCAAATGTCCTAAAATCCTTTTCTTCAGAGAGTGATATAAAACAGGAGGAAAAATTTCACATTTTGTAATCTATAAAACTGTTTTTATCTTTAGCTTTTTTATAGGCACATTTTTGCTCACTTGTGCGTTGATTTTGCAGCAGATCTGATGGGAATAGGCAAAGTGAGAAGAGTTCAATTGAGTAGAGGAGAAGCCATTTCACTGGCTCTTTCCAGTTCTCAGTTTGGATTTCACTTTGCAAGAGAAAAAATGAAATTTTCAGAGCCGAAGAGGATTTTGTGAAAAACACATTTGGGTCCTAGTTTGCTGTACCTCAATCTGAATCACAGAGGCAGGGTCTTGGAGCAAAAGTTTTCAGTCCCAGCTGATCACCCTGCTTGTTTCAGATATTACTTTCCTGATACATCTTTCTCCTACTCATTGTATGCAAAGACATACACAGATTGTGTGTGTGAGCAATATATATATATATATATACACACACACATATATATGTATATTTTATATATATACATAAATAGACATATTTTTCCCCTGGAAGCTTTGTGTAAACTAAATCAGTGAAAGAGTAACAGAATTATTTCTGCTACTTTTCGTAACAAATAAACCCTAACAGCTTAAAAAACAGAAGGGAGGGGAAAAAAAGGCAATTTTATTTTGAATATTTTTTAAATGATATTTTACAATTTTGAAAGTCCATAATACTGAAAAGTTTTCTTCTCAGTGCATATGGATTCCTCACATCCACAATGCCTCAACTTCGGATAATGTCAGTTCCAAGTAAAAGGCTGTGTCACATCCAAATGGATGATGGGTTTTCATGTTTTCCTCACCTCTCAGTTGTTCCATGGCAATTTGGCCTGCCAGGGCACGAGGTTTACAATACTTTAAAAATATTAAATGGGACATGATAACAGTCCATCTCCACAGTTGTACAGGCAGCACTCTGCTCTACACTGCCTTTTGTTAGAAAATGAATGAAGTTCAAGGTCTTGCATGTCCTCTTCAAAGTATTCCCGCACTTGGCTTAGGATACTTAAGGAAAAAAACATCACCTAAATCTTTGAGATGAAGAATGTGGTTGACAGTTTTAGTCCCTTGCTGCAAGGAGCTGTCTGCAGGTGTGGGAGAGCAAATGAGAGAAAAATGGAATATTTTCAGGGGGCAGTCCAAGGCTGCAAAGTAATTCACTTCAGGAACTTGAAACTGTCGTAAGTGTCACCACTTCTCACTCTAAGTGCTTTCTCTAACAATACCTGGCAACATGCATCTGAAGAAAAGGAGATCACGAAGCAAAATAAGTCACATCATTACAGGTATTTCTTTACCAGGGGGTGGTGGAGAAAAAAAATCAAGAGCTGAAAGTTGTTAGTCATATCATTTAAAACACTTTGGAAAACCATTGGATACTAGAAAGATGGTCTGAAAGAATAAGAATAAGAATAAGAATAAGAATAAGAATAAGAATGACAAGAATAGAAATAGAATAGAATAGAATAGAATAGAATAGAATAGAATAGAATAGAATAGAATAGAATAGAATAGAAAGAATAGAAGATGACAGAACTGAGCTGAACTGAATTTTCAGATGGAGTTTAATTGGATCTATTGAAAGGTTGCTATCTTGTGTGCAGGAAGATAAACATTCTATTTATTGTATCTAAAACTTTGTACCTGAAGGCAGAACATGCACTGGCAGCCCTCCATGATGGGTGATTTCTTTGATATTATTCAGTATTTTCTTCCGTTCTCCAGTCTGTCCACGTGCAGCCTCCTGGAACTGCATGCCTTATTTTCATACCATAATTTCTTTTAAGTGAGATTGCATTTTTTCAGGCACTTGTAAAAAGCCCAGTTCAATAAGCTTTTGTTTCTGCAGTGGAATTACTCAGTTCTACCACAGTAGAAGAGCTGTGGCTGCTAAATGATGTCAACACATATTTTGTTTTCTTTGGCTGTAGTACATAAAGGGAAGAGAGTTGAACGAGGTCAGTCTAGAGTTCAGTAGGACTAGGGTGTGACCTGTTCAGATCGAAAACATTTACCTCCTCCCATCTGAAATAAATTTGGACTGTTTCCTGATGTAGCTCCACTACTGTCTCTGTCTGTTAAAAAATACAAGAATCATTGCCTTGTTCCCTGTCTGCTTTCTCAGTGTTTGTTTTAAAGGTTTTTTCCATGCTTTCTTTCTGACTAATCAGCCACAGTTTTTGAATTCCTTTGCCCACATGCATTTCTAGCTTTTTTTTCTCATTTTAAACACAATAGTAATGACAAGGAGATCATTTTTATTAATTCTCTCACAATTTCATTGTGCATGGACACAGATATTTTTTTCTGGTTTTTTTTTTCTGACAGACCTGAAATGACTAACTATGCAAGTCTGCCTGAGAGGAAAGGGTGGGGAGAGGGGAAATTTGGAGTCACTAATCTTGCTGCTTGACTTTTGATTCAGTTTATCTGATGTTTGTTGCTGTGCTGGATAGGTGCTCGATTCAAGAAAACTAAACATATGTAAAAGTGAAAAGCGTTTTTCTGAGCTATTTTTCAGTTTGTCCCCAACACGACCACTCTGGGCTGCGCTCACAATCTGAAGAGGAAGAAAGAAAATTCCTTGTCAAATCCCAAATATTTCACTCAATAAACTTATTTCCTGGAGGAAAGCTGAGGAAATAAATGTAGTGTTGAGAATGGGCATAGAGCTTTCTGTGCTCACATTGTCCTTCTCAGTCTGTAAGGCGAACTCCATGGCTGAGGCACAGCACTGGCATAGAAAGGATGAAGGGGCCAGTCTTTGCCAGCTCCTGCACCCCGCCCTCCGTAAAACGAGTACAGTGGTGAAGCACAGGCAATTCAGAGCAGATTGCAGTGAAGCAAACATGTCAGGGGTAGGAGGAATGCAGGTAATGGAAGACATGCAGGTACTAAATCTGGTCATGAAGTTGCAGAGAAAAGACAATGCAGGACAAATTATAGAAGTACTTTGTGCTGCAGCAAAGCAATATCCTTGTCACGCATTTTTTCTTTTGCTGTGTTTGGATGAGGAATGTTTTGCTTTCTGTATTTTACTCAGAACAATTAACATCAAAACAGAACACAGTAGTGTCCTGAGCAAGTTTGCTGAGTATAGGCAATGTGGGCAGGTAGCAGACAACAGAAAACATGTTATCAATAATTTAAAATTGTGCATGATCCTTTTTTTAGCAGGAGCTGCATAATAAGTATTCTGTAATATATAAAGTCACTTTCTATAAGTTATCATAGTGCTCAGCTGTCTGTAAATCACAAATTACAAACCTCCTCCTCCAACCCACATTCTGAAGAAAGGGAAAAATGACCTGAAAATTTCTTATGCCCAGAGACTGTCTCAGAGACCACCTCACAGCTGCTGTGACACCACTGCCTTGTAGAAAAGATACTAATGAGAGTGACCCAAGAGGGAAGAGACTGCTCAGGAATCTTATGCCCTTGTATTTCCAGGCTTCAACATTTACTGGGCTGTACCATTTCAAGAAATTAGAACAAAACTAAAACAAAAAATCCCCATAAAACATTCTTAAGCTGTTTGTCATGGAAAACAATCTGCAGGGTTAAAAGAAAAAAAAAAAAAAAACAACCAAACCACAAAACCAAAACAAAAAGTAAAGACTTGTGGAGGCTTATACAAAAATCAGCTAACTCATCATAATGAAGTCAGGTTTGTTTGCACACACTGCATTATTTTTCACAGCAAAATGAAAGTTTCTTCATCAAGGGCACATTGGCAACTTTGCACAATTGTTCTGCTCTGATGAGTCACATAATATTGCTGAAAAATTTTGAAGACCACTGCATTGGCAACCTTTCAGACAACAGACACCCACTTAGAAAGCCAATTGGCTGGGATGCAAATTTTGCCCCACAAAGCTGCAAGTGCAGCAAGTGTAGCCTCAGAAGATGAAGTAGAAAGTGTCAAAGACATGACAAATACCTTTCTGGTTTTTTGGTTGGTTTTTTTTTCACTTTCCAAGCAAATGAAAAGAATTTGTTTAGCATTAGTAGGTTCTATTTAACGTGGGTAGTTTCAGCATTGTCCCTGCAAAGAAAGTGGCTTGCTTCTGAAAGAAGAGGATAGATTCTGCTTTACATGTAGAATTTTGAAACCTAATACTAATGGGATATTTGAAATGGAATGGCTACCTTTTTATTTTGTAGTATGTGCTGGTTCCAGAGCCATTTCAAGGAAGGAAAGAGTATCCATGCAGACTATCCATGAAAATATCAACAAACATCCTTTCTATGCTCAGAGCATGACTGACCTTTTGCTTTTTAGACAAAATTTTTCAGAGTATCTCCGTTTCTTAGTTGTGCTTGCCTGAATGTGTTACCATGGTGATTAGGAGATTCTGGGAATTAACTTCATTGTATGACTATTGTGAAACATTCATATGTGAGCTGATGATCTGTATTTCAGAACCAGATCTTGAAGAGACAATAACCATTTGAGGATCAGCAGCTTTTCCACCATGAAAAATAAAGACCAACCTCGCTTGAAGAGGGTCATATTTGTAATTGATGGATTGAACCATTAGTGATTTCGGTCCAGTCACACCTCTTTGAATCAGCCAGAAATCCATCTCAGTATGCTGCTAATTTTCTGCCAAAAAGCAATTGGATATGTAAACACTAGGAAAATGAAGCAGCAAAACCAGTCAAATAAACCAGCTGCCAAATCGTGTGTCTTCTGCCAATGCCCACTATCCTGCAACACCCTGGTCTGTCAGTGAAAATATTCCCTTCGCTATGTCACAGTTACAATTGCTTTTTCACTCTTTCAAGAGTGGATAACAATGACAACAATGACGCCCTCTGGTTTTATCTAGAGAAGAGAGATCCCTCCTCACTGGAAGTAAAACAGTAGGAGCTTAATATTTGTTATCTAGATGGATGTACACTTATTATAAATAGACATTTTTCTGTTCTTTATGGATTTGATTTTCTACTGACAACTGAAAGAATTTTGGCAGTGTCCTTGTAAGTGGAGGTAACCATTGACATGAAAAATGCATAATTATTGAAAAGGTAGAAAATTTAAAGTAGGAAACTCCATAGCATGAGTGGGTTCTAATCTTGGCTGACCCCAACAG
>VWZW01002950.1:114132-134600 GCA_013397115.1 Edolisoma coerulescens | reverse complement strand
CCTTCTCCTGCTTTACAATATCAGATGGAGCCCAACCTTAGCGGGGGTGANCTGCTTTTCCTACCAGCTCCTGAGCAGCATCAGGGCCACCATGAGGGAGTTAAAACCCCAAAAACCCCGAATCCTACAGAGTGAATAATCCAAAGGAACAAATGCATTGTTGTCATAAAAAGCTTCAAAACCTGTTAAAAATTCTATGAAAACAATGTGATGGAGTCCCAGGAACCTCATTAATGCTCTTGGTTCCACGTTTATGTGTTTTTATTGCCTCACTTGGCAGCTTATAGAACTTACGCTGGGATTTAGAGGTCAAGCAGGGTTTGCTTTGGATGGACCTCTGGCCCCAGTCTGTGCCAACACAACTTGGGCCAGTGTGGTTAGACCCTGTTGGAGCACGTTCACAGGGCAGACCCCGGCGTGGGGAGCTCTGACATCCAGAGATGGCTGGACTGAACACAGGAGAAAAGCTGGACTCTGTGCGTGACCCCTCTGCCAGCACGGAGCTCTCCAGGGAGGAATTATTCCCCCCACTGCAGAGGGCACAGATCAGGACTGGCCCCTGCAGACGGTCCGACATTTTCCCTCCAAAATATTCATTGTACTTCACAGAACAGCTCAAGTTTTACCCCAAAATTATCCTGACATGTTCACCACTGACAACCTCCTTTTTACCTCAAAATGTTCATTCAGTCCATTACAAATTACCTCAAGTTTTACCCTCAAAATGTTAATCTCGTCCCTATGGATGACTTAGATTTTACCACCAAAACCCCCCACTATTTACCTCTAATCCCTAAAATATTCATTCTGTCCCTAACAGATTACTTCAGGTTATTCATCAAAATATTCCTTGTTCCTTACAGATTATCTCAACTTTTAAAGCCAAAACTTCACCTTACCAGTACACTACCGACTACCTCAGTTTGCCTCAAAATTTTCCTTCCTTAAACTACAGACTACCTCAGACTGAGCACCCAAGATTTTTCCTACCTGTTACTATTAATTACCTCATTTTACCTCACAATGCTCATTCTCTCCAGCACACATGACCTCAAGATTTAATCCCAAATTTTTCCATGCCTATCTGCTAATGACCACCTCATTTTTACCTCAGGATTTTCAGTCTCTCCTCTACAGGTTAACTCAGATTTGAGCTCCAAAACATTCATTTTGTCCCTATAGATTACTTATATTTTCCCACCAAAACCCCCCACTAATTACCTCTATCTTATCCCAAATATTCATTCTGTCCACTACAGATTACCTCAGGATTTTCCCTTGAAATTTTCCCCACCTGTCCAGTACTTTTTACCTCATATTTACCTCAATTTTTTTTCTGTCCTCTACACATTACCTCAATTTTACCCCTAAAATTTTCTCTGCCAGTCCACTACTGATTCTGTTTATCTCAAAATGTTCATTCTCTACCCTAGAGATTATCTCAGTTTTTAGCCACAAATACTTCCCTAGTGTGCCCTACTGATTAACTAACTCTTAATTCAAAATTTTCATTTACTCTGCTAGAGGTTACCAGAAATTTCACCAAGATTTTCCCTACTTGTCCACTACTGATTACCTCAGTTTTACCTCAAAATATTCATTCTTTACCCTGGAGATCATCTCAAGCTTTACCCCCAATATATCCCTGACTTTTGCAGTACTGATTACCTCAGTTTACCACTAGATGTTAATTCTCTCCCCTAGTTATTACCTCAGGTTTTACTCCCAAAATATTCCCTGCCTGTCCACTTCTGATTACATCATCTTTCCCTCAAAATATTCATGCTCTCCCCTAGAAAGCACCTCAAGCTTTTCCCCCATAAATTTCCCTTCGTTACTCATTACCTCATTTTTTACATTAAATTGGTCATTCTCTACCCTCAAGATTACCTCAAGTTTTACCTCCCGAATTTTCTTTCCTGTACACTATTGATTTCCTCATTTTCACCCCAAAATGTGCATTCTCTCCCCACAGCTATTCCCTCAAAATGCCACCTCGCTCCCCTCCACATCCCCTCACATTTTCCTACACAAACATGTGTTAGGTCCCCTCTAAATTACACCAGGTTTTCAGCCAAAAGTGTCACCTCTGTCCCCTCTGAGTTATGCCAGGTTTTCCCACCTTGGAGCTGCAAGGAATTCAGGCAGGTGAAATGACATTAGGGAATACCTGTAAACAGATTTTACCTAGGGTTTAACCTCCAAAATATTCATTGTACCTTACTTGAGAGCAGCTCGAGTTTTACCCCAAATTTTTCCCTACCTGTCCACAACCGATTCCCCGTTTACCTCAACATGTTCATGCTCTCCCCTACAAATTACATCAGAAATCATCCCCAAAAATTCCCCTGCCTGAACAGTACTGATTACCTGAGCTGGCCTCAGAATGTTCAATCTCTCCCCTAGATGTTACCTCAGATTTTACTGACAACAGTTTTCCTCAAAAATGCCATCTCGCTCTTCTCTACCTGGAGATTTTCTCCAGCTTCCCACCACAAACGTTCCCTACCTTTTGATTACTGACTTCCTCAATTTACAGCATAAAGTACATTTGCTCTGCTACAAATTACCCCAGATTTTACCCCCAAAACTTTCCTTGCCTTTCACACCTACAGGTAAACATGGACCTTACCTGGATCAGTCTTGAACACAGCCCTAATTCTGATCTTCAGCACTGTGCCAGGAGTGTCCTGCCTAGAGCTGAGGGAAATGTGATCCTAACCCCAGAAATAAACAACCTTTGCTGAGAGCTGTCAACACCCCAGTCCTTTAGGCTTTGCAAGATTTTGTAGTGAACAGACCCAAAATCGAATTCTAAATCTAAATTTCTATCAACTTTTGTTAGAAGGATACTTGACAGTAAGTCATACAGCAGAATCAAAAGACTACACAAGGAATAACAGATGATCTTCCATGAATAAGAGAAGTTCCTTTTTTTTCCTCACCTGGGACTGTAGGACTGCATCTTTGCAACCAAGAGACAATAGAGTTGCTATTCATAGTTAAACCTCCCAAATATTGGAATTTCTCGGAGAACTCTGCCAGATCTGAGCTACTCCCATGTGCCTGGAGTGGTTTAGGGAGTGGCAAGACAACATCCTACTTATGTTTGGAAAAATATAAGCTAATAAAATGTACTTTCACTTCTTTCTCTGACCCATAAGCAAGGCATGTAGAACAACACAGACTATTCATGGAAGGGCTGATTCAGTTGGGGGAAAAAAAAAACCTAAACAAATAAAACCACCCCCAATTTCAAGGTAAAGGCATGTTGTTTCCTTAACAGGAGCACACAAAACTAATTTAAACCGGAAAACGAGCCAAAAAAAGATGCTCTTCATTGATACACTCTCTGGCTGATAATTCCAAAAAAAATTCCCCATGGATCATAAGTAATTGCTAATAATTTTTCCTCTCTAAAAATTACTGACTTGTGTTACTGTGGGAGTGTTTGACATCCATTGAGAGTTCAGGGGTTTGGTTGGGGTGTTTAAGGCTAATCCTGACAGGCCCAGGCTAGACTCAACCAGCAGCCTCACTGCTCCACCCCAAATTTGGGTGAAATATTGCTATAGATATCTAGATTATAGATGGTATAAATACTCCCCCTTCCCTGCACATCCATGGAGCAGATTTACTCCATTCTTTGTTCCCAACAACAGCTCTGCGGCCCAGATCCCTGTTCACACAAACTAAGCAGACCGAAGGCAACGGTTCCATCAGCACCTGGAATTCAGAGCTCCCTGTTCCCTGGATTGCTCATCCAAACACTGACAGCAATCTCACCTCAGCCTAGAGAGTCTGTCACTGCAGGCAGAAATGCTCCTTTAGGGAACACCACAAGCCATCTACGAGGTACCCCTGGAATTCCATCTACTGTACAAGCTCTGAGGAGCAGTGAACCAAACCGTGAGCTTACAGCAGAATTAGGGGCACCTGTTCAGCCAACAGCAGCTCCAATAACAGCACTGAGTCAAAACCTCACCAAAAATACATTAAAGCAAATGCCAACACCTTTACAAGCACTTCAGTTTTCAATTTATAAAGCCAAAAGAGCTTTTCAGACAACTGGGGAGAAGTCCATCTCTTTTTTTTTTTAAACAAATTTCTGGGAGTTGTTTCCAGCCTCCTGATATTCATTTTTCAGCTCACATGTAGCTGCTAGCATCACAGCTGGTTCTACACACAGAGAGGGGTGGCTGCTGCAACTTGTCATTTCAGCAGTCCCTTGAACTCGACCCACAACGCACTGTGGGCACGTTAAAGTTCCAATTTCATGCCTAGAGATAAGACACCAGATGTAGCAATGCCAAAAGTAAAATTCCAGTTCCCTGGTTCTTGTTGAAACTCCACCATCTGTTTTGTCCAGTTCTCCACTGTTCATTTCTTTGCTCATTTGAACTGTTCATAACCCCAGGGTTCCCTGTGCCACCCTGTGCTCTCACCAGCCCCGAGTCCATCCAGCACTGACAGAGCTGCTTGGAGCTGAAATTCTCCCTGATACCTCTCTTTCCCAGCCTGGAAAACACCCCTTCCAGATCCTGCACCCCCACCTCTTACCTCCCTGAAAACAAGAGCTGCATCCTCCTGGATCCCTCAGCTGGATGCTCCTGGCTCTGGGCAGCTGTGGTGACTGTGCCCAGGGCAGGTGACACTGACAGTGTGTTACACCAACGCTGAGCAGCCTCAGGCCTGGGCTCTTCTGCTGGCAGGGAAACACCAGCCAAGTGGGGATGCTTTTCCTCTCTGCAGAAACAAACAGTGACAAAAACCTACAGGGCTGGGACACCACAGCAGCTCAGCCTGCCCAGTCTCCAGCTACCACACAGTCCTGGGGCCAGATACGACCCAAATCCACACCTAGCACAGCCTTAGGGGAGCTAAATTGTAAATTAGGGCATACTGGAGAAGGGGATCTACTTTTTGCAGCATTGACAAGGAAGATGTGTCAAGGCATTCTCACAGAGTGTCTCCAGTGCCAACTGAGACTGGAACAAAATCATCCAGACCTGGCACCGCCTTTCCACATCAAAAGTACCAAACCGCTGCAGTCCGCTTGGCAAAGAGATGATGTTGGGGCTTTGAAATCAGCGCAGGGCTTCGAAAGCTGCTCCTCCAGTGCTCCCGTGTGGCGGCAGTGAGTACAGCGCGCTGTTTGCAACTAAGGGCGGGACTGCTGCGTAGTTTTTGTGTATTTTCTGTCACAGTAGTTCTGCAGCCTAGATGGGTTTACTGCAAGTATTGCCTCAGAACGCTCGTGTCTTCACTCTGCTTGTCTCTGTGGGTGGGAAAGATTTCAGAAACCTGAATTTTTGTTATGGTTATGGAACCAGTTTTGTGCACCTCTTCCTACCTCCTCAGGGTAAGGTATAAAATTCACGGCTGGAGTAATATGCTGAGTAGGTAGGAACAGTTTGAGTGACATCATACCTTTGATCCCCCCGAGGCAACGAGGCTATTTTATAGTACATGTATATTTTGGGGGTATTTTATAGAATTGTCTAACACTTGATATGTTGAGCCAGGAATATGTGAAACGCTGCACTTGACTGAAGGAGAACACTGGACTAAGAAGCGTGAATGGAAGTGAAGGGAGTCACTGACCCATCTGTTGAACTCCTCCAACCACTGCAACTGAAAAATTAACTCCATGAACTTTTCTTTGATCCTGATTTGCAACTCATCTTTCCCATGATTTTAAGACTCTAAGGAATGGGGAACATCCTGATCTATGCAGGCTGGTAACAAAACAAGTGAAATGGCTTGTTTGGATTGTCCCCGGCTACCACGAACACTCTGGATTTAACGTTGTATCTTGCCATTACAATTTTTTACTCATCTGTTATCTCCTGTCTGCTTAATAAATCATTTTGTGAACAGACCTGATCTGCCATCCTTAGAATTTGTGGGCCAGAGTGATTTCTTAAATTTAAGGTGTTGACAAAAATCTGAGGCTAAGGCAGGGCTTGTCTGAAGCTCCCACTCATCCCGTGACAACCATGAGCCTGGGGATTGCAATTCACAGCCTCAGTCAGCCCTGCATGGGAAAGCCAAGTGGGTTTTCCTCTCCCAAGAGAGGAAAAGACACAGCAGGAAGGGCTGTCCCAGCTGACCTGTCCCTGTCATGGGCATCCCTGATCAGGATAATCCATCATGTCCCACTCTGTTATTGTAAAACACTGCAGACCCTGTGCTTCTGGGATTTAAAAGCTCCATTTGTGTCAGCAAAAAGTGAGGGAGTGTCAGCAAAACTCGAGGGCAGGAAAAATACACAACTACACCATTCGTCCTCCTCCATGGGTCACTGGTGGGGCATGATCCCTAATTTCAGACTGATCTTGAGAGCTTCAAAGAAAGTAACTCTCAAGGTGGCACTGAATATGCCAAATTTCTGACACTCCTGCCCCAGAACCACGGGCCAGCAGGTTTCTGTGGGAACCTGAAATATTTGTGTAGTTCACAAGCTGCACACCCCTAAAGCTTTCCCTTGGGAACACAAAGCTTTTATACTCCAATTTGTGCTTCAGCACTTTTCAAGAGAGTTTAAACCAGAATGAGCTGACCTGGTGACAGCACGGCATTAGATCAGGGACATCAGGAAACTCACTAGACAGTACTCACTATGGACAGCACAGCTTCTTGTGCTTCAGGGCTCCAGCTTTTCAGTACAGATCCACTGCAACTGAACCTAATCAAAAGCACCTGGCAACAATTAACATTAATTATGTTAAATGCCAGTGCACCACCTGTGTGTTTTCTCCGTAAGTACAGCTGCATATTCACCACTATAGTGACAGGCACTCGACTGAAAAAAAGACATTTATAATACGTTATTTTATGCTATTTTTCTGAGAGATTTATGTTTTCCTCTTTCAACATGCTTGAACCCAGGTTCTGCTCCCTGTTGTGCTCTCAGTCCTAAAAAACAGCTTAGCTATCGTCAGTGATGCAGCTCTAGTTAATGAAGTTACTGCTGCAAACAGACAGAAATCAATGGTTGAGGAATTAAGGCAGAAAAAACCTCTGTGCTTCCCACTCCCTGCCCAACACACCCCAAGTCTTTATTGGGAGCATAAGTCCTGTTCTTAGCATAGAAACTTAATGATTTGGTATAGTTATGTTTTATAGAAAAGCTTTGCAAGGCAATTACCTGTCCCAGAATCAATAGCAACCCTCAGCACTCCACCAGCCCCATGGGAAATGCCACCTAAGGCTTAAAAAAGACACGAAATGAGCAAAAAGCATTAATTCAGCACTAAAAAGGTCCGTAAACAACCGATTTAGAAAACAGTCCCCTCATAATCTGCATGGGGAGAGGCTCTGGGACGCCAAGGCAAACCTAGAGATCAACAGATTCTCATCATTGTCGTGACTTGACCTGGGGTCACCGAGTACCTGCCCTCCAGTACATCAGGCACTGGAACATCATTCCAATTCCCATATATCATAAATAGATACATTAAATTGTATTTTTACCTCACTAAAAGGCGGGGGAGGGGAGGGGGGAAGCAGCCCCAAACCAGAAAAGCCGCCTCAGCCACCGGCTCTTATATACACTCGGCCGGCTCGGGATTGGCGGGTGCCATGAGGTGATCGCAGCGCTGATTGGACAGCGAGGAGCAAACCCCGCCCCGCCCTCAGGGGAGTGCTGAGGGCTTGAGGGGCGGCGCGCGAGCCTCTCCCGCTCCCGCCTCCCGCGGCCAAACACCGGGATCGTGTGAGGGAGGAGACATCGTGTCCTAAATCCCAGCAAAGCCCCGCTTTCCTGTCTTTCATTTCGGAGCCAAGCACTAATTTGGCGTTTGCTGAATTGGATATGGAGTGAGACAAGGTGTTTGCTTGTGGGAGAAATGTTCCTGCTGGGCATAAAATCGCAGTTGTTCTCTGGGTCAAACGAACATTTTGAGGTAAAAATGGGTTAATAAGTAGTGGACAGACAGGGAAAATTTTTGGAGCAAATTTGAGGTTGTCTATAGTGCAGAGAATGAACATTTTGAGGTAAACTGAGGTGAACAGGAGAGAACATCATATTGTGGAAGTCACTCCCATTGACGTGAAGGAGGACTGCCCTGGGGAATGACTTGACCTGGGATTTGGCTCCTGTAGGGCCTTACAGAATAAGCCGCTAGTGCTCTGTGGTCCTGTGCTGGTCCTTGCACAAATATCATTCCTCACCCACTCCAGGAGCTCCCGATGTCACTCTCGTACCTCCTGAGGTTTGTCAGATCCAATGGGCCCTCAAGTGTTTTCTCTCCTGCTCATATTGACATTTCAGTCTTTTGTGGTGACTCGTATCCCCCAAAGAAATAAATTTGAGTTCCCCAGAAAACATACCCCAAAAGACATTTTTTATCCTTTATTTCTCAAATTTCCACTTCTATTTATTTCTCTAGCTGCAATAATAATGAATATGACAGAAATGACAAAGGGGAATAAATGGAATGTGATGGAAAAAGTTTAATTTTGTCATGTGGGCAGGGCCCAGCTGGCGTTCACAATGTCCAGGCAGAAGCAACGTGAGCACAACCACAAGAAAATCCAGGGACTGGTGGGTTCCAGACTGTGTCTCCAGTATTTCAGTCCATGATAGTTACAGGATAAGGGATTACTCACAGGCTGAAATATGACCACAAATATTGTTCAAGCAACCCTGTTTCAGCTGCTCTGAGAGATTTAGAGTCACAGCGTGCTTCGCTTAATCCAATTGTTGCGGGGCTCTTTGAGATCATCCATGATCAAGTCCTGCTGGTTACTCACCCAATTTCCTTTCTTAACTGGCTTCCCCTCCTCCGTAGCTGTTCGAGGGGCTTGGTCCTGGGGCGCCTGGCAGTGGGCAGCTGGCAGGATGGCATTGCTTTGGCCTGGCTGGGAACAGAGCGCCCTGGAGCAGAGCTGGAGCTTGAAGACAGCCTGGAAGCCCCGGCGGAAGTTTTCGTTGCAGAACCCGTAGATGATGGGGTTGATGCTGCTGTTGAAGAAGGCCAGCCAGTGAGCAAAGGGGTAAATGTAGATGTTGATGAGCTGCAGCTGGAGGTCGGAAAGGCTGGCGTAGTCCGAGAGCAGCATCAGAGTCCACAGGGGAAGCCAGGACAGGGTGAAAAGCAAAGTCACAACAATGAGCATTTTGATGACTTTCTGTTTCCTCTTCCACACCCTGTTCCGCTGCTCCTGGCTGCGCTTCCCTGCCCCAGGCACGGCTGCGTGGGAGAGGGAAATGCTGATCCTGGCGTACATGATAACAATGAGTGACAGGGGAGCCAGGTAGATGTTGGCAAAGAGAACCGTCGTGTAGATTTTCCTCATTCCGGGGTCAGGCCACTCCTCCCGGCACCAGAATACCGGGCGGGTGGCATTGCCAGAGCCCAGCAGCACCCGGAAATGTTTCTCCTCCTGCACCTGCAGCAGGACTGCCAAGGGACACATGATGGCCACGGCCAGGATCCAGATGACCGCGATGATGGCCACGGCAGTGGGAATGGTCAGCTTCTGCTTGAATGGATGCACAATGCACCGGAACCTGTGGCAGAGAAGCTGTTTAAGGAATGCTTCATCACCCAGGCAAGCAGACACACACATTTGAAATTGCCTGTTTTTCAACAAGCAGAGATGGAATCATCTCCTCATCCTCCCTGTCAGTTGCTGCCTGTGCTGCTTCATTTAACCAAGGCAGGTATTAACACCTCTGCTATCCAGCTTCATGGCTGAGGAAAAAAACAGTTCCAGGTGGGCTGGGATAGCCCAATTCCACCATCTTTAAGAGATACCAGTGGAGGAGCAAATTGCTCTTTAGACCTGGCCCCTTTTTTTTTTTTTTTTGCTTAACAGCCATAGGACTAAAATGCATCTGATTTATTGTGGTGTTGGGAGGGTTAATGAATGGGCTCAGCACGGTCAGGGGGCCAAGGGGAGATGAGAGTGATGGTTACAGACTCTGCAGCATCTTACCTGTCCACAGCAATAGCAACCAGAGTGAAGACAGAGGCAGAAACAGAGATTCCTTGGACCGTTCCACTCATTTTGCACACCAGGCTCCCAAAGGGCCATCCTGGAAGGAAACAGGCAGTTGGAACTGCTGCCATCTCCCTGCAGGACTCTGCTTAAAATCATTTGCTCTCATCTTCCGTTTCCTGATAGAACTATAGACTCATGGAGTGGTTTGGATTGGAAGGGAACTCCTAACAATCGTGGAGTTCCAACCATGGCCAGGAACACCATGCCATGGGCAGGGACACCTTCCACGAGACCTCACCTCTGACTGCAGTGACTCGGAATGCCCACAGAGCCCCTCTGACACGTGCCCCGGGCTCTCCCCACTCCACAAGCACCCCGGCCCACCTGCAATGATGTTGTCCAGGAGGGTGGTGGGCACGCAGAAGAGCCCCACCAGCAAGTCACTGACGGCCAGGTTGAGGATGAAGAGGTTGGTGACCGTGCGCATGTGTTTGCTCCACAGGATGATGAAACAAACCCCGCCGTTGCCCACCATGCAGAGGAGGAAGATGAGGAGGTAGGAGGTGATGAAGACAGCGGCCACGGAAGGCTGGTGGAGGTAGAAATCCACGTAGGAGACGTTGCCTTCCAAGTAGAGGTACTTGTATGTCCCGTTATAATTCAGTGCCTGAGGCCAATCCAACGAAGAGTTTGAGTCCATTTTCTTCCTTCTGTTCTAATGTGCCCTAAAAGATATTTGTAAAAAGATCATTTTAGTCTGCTTGCAATTGATGTGAAGGAATGTGATATTATTATTATTTAATATGGGATAATATTACTTCTATATTATTAGTATTATTATCTGCTTTGGGTACACTGTGTGCTGAAAGAAGTGTAAAGCTTGTTTGCACTCAGGCAGCGGTGAGGTGGCTGAGCAAAAACCACTGAAAAATCACTAATTTAATCACTGAAAAACGTGGATTTAAGCTTTCTGAAGTGGCACAAACCTTCTGCCTGCATGTATCCTAATCCAGTCCCATTTCATGAACACGAGATGGTTGATTTAATTCCCTGCTCACAAGCTACATAACTCCAAGTCTGCAATCAAGAAGGACCACACTCTGTTTAAAACATGCTGAGATACAGGAGAGCTGGGTTCATTTCCAAGCAGGTAACTGGACTTGGAGGCAGCATTCCAAACTTTTTTCCACATGTATTTTGTCTCCCAGATGAGGATGCCTAAAGAAGCAGGGGGTGGAATGCTCCTAACAAGAGCAGCAAAATTGTTTGGTGGCAGAAGGCATGAAATTAAAGTATGAGTGCAGGTGCTTTTAAGACGCTTCAAATTCCTTAATAGAAATGGAATTTAAATTAAGGCACAAGTATCCAAATCCTGATGAACAGCAAAGCCTCTGCAGGTGTTTTACTTTCGGGAAGCAAGTGCAGTAAAAAAAAGTATTTATACTGCTGTGCCTCGGGTTTGGAACAAGCAGAGCAGTGAAAACCCATCATGTTCTGGTCTCTTGTGCCTGTTTAGAAATCAGCAGCAGTGCAGTATTTTAATGGATCTGTATTTTACATACTCATTAAATGCCTGCACAGCGAGGTAGGGAGACAAACATCTGAAATCCCTCACCAAAAACTGGCTGCTTGTATGTTTGAACAAGTGTAGGAGTAGTTGTACATTCTGTGGGGCTGTCCTTATGGAGAAAGGTTTATTTATCTTTATTAGTTTTATTCAACATGCTTTTAAAATTATTGGAAGTACTTTTACTGAAATGTCTGATGTGCCAAATGCTTTCCCCAGCCAGAGCTCAGAGTCAGCCTTGTGGGAAGAGCTTTAATGCCAATTTTCCTGATTCCTGATCCTGAGGAAGCAGCACTGGTACACTTGCACCCAAACATGGGCTCAAGATGGGGAACGCTGGCAGAATGCAAATACAGATATTTGACAATACAAGTTGACACTGTTCCTTTAATCCCAGACCTGGAGCTGTGCTTTATAAATCCCAGGAGATGCTGTCTCACCCCATTTAAAGCCAGCATTCCTCCTGCTCCCTGGGACTTATTGTTGCTCCCTTTGCTGCTCTTCCCCACATTATTATTATTATTAACCACTAATTTTCTTCCATAATCCTTTGCTTCCGAGAGGAGTTGCTTTAGGCAGACACTCTGGCCCGGGGAAGGTGGCTTTTGGCTCCCATCACATTCCCAGTCCCCATGCCCAGCTGTCCCAGTTGCCCCTGTGCTGTCCCCAGCAGCTCAGGCAGTTGTGCCTTTCCTTCCTTACCTGCTGAGTTTGGCTTTTCAAGGGGTCTCTGACGGTCTGAGGCAGAAGTTCTTGGTCATTCCCTTATCACACTAAAAGCAGGAGGAATAATCATTATTTTGGAAACACATTTTGTGTTTTCTCTCTTTTTCCAACACCGTGTCGTGAAGCAGCAGCTTCCAATCTCGTCTGTAATGATCTCTGGAATAGTTTTTGTTCATAACTGGTAAACAAGAAATTGTAAACAACCTCGAGGCAAAACTGGAGCTGAGTCTTATCCTGGTTGCACTAATGAAATTTTGGCTGTGGCAGACACAGGGAAGTTGCTGTACAAGCACTGCAGATCACAGGAAATGGAAAAGCTCCACGGATTTTTATTATCCTGAAGCTGAGGGGGAGGAGGATTGGCTGGAAGGAGAAATTAAGCCAGTGCCTTGTGTTTTCACAGGGTCCTTGCTGGCTAAAACAAGCAGTGATAAATAATTGAGAGAGGCACAGAGGACAGAAACATAAATCATCTAAGAAAAGGAAAAAAATAATGCAATACCTAATTGTTTTAAGATGATAAATAACAGTAATTTGCTTCCACGTGGTAACTTGATAAGAGCAAGGCCTCCCTTCTTCATTTGCTATATCAGAGAAAATCTGCAAAGGATTATAGTGGGAGCCTCCCTGAGTGAAAACCTGCCCTGGCCCACACTGGGTTTCCAAACACACGATGCTCATTCCCTGCTGGAATCCCAGTCACAGCCTCCATAGACAAATATACAGTGTAACATCTCACAGCCTGACCAGGACAATCTCGTACCTCTGGATATAGCAAATCAGTTTTCCATTGTTAAAGTAAGAGTTCAAGCTGATTATGAAGTGATGGAATTATTGATGTATTGGGCAGATGGAGGAAATCCCCTGGAGCAGCTACCACTGCTTCACCTCTGTGCACAACCCGCTGGGTTTGTCACCTTGATTTTTATGAGTGAAATATCCTCACAGAATCCTCTGAGGCTGAAACAAAAATAAGGAACCTTCAGAGCTGACAAGAGCAGCAGGAGCGTGTTGTTGTAGAAAAAGAAAATTTTATGTAGTTAAGTGCTAAAAAATTTGTTCTTCCCTTGTCCTGAGCTCTGTAATCAGTAATGGCACAACAACAGGGATTTATTTCCCAGGGACCTTGGAAAATGATCCCTGGTCTGCTGAAAAGTGGGAAAGTCCCAGGGGCAAGATACAGCCCCTGAAGGATGGCAAAAAGACCAGGACGCTGGTCTTGTGAGTATCTGAGAAATAAGGGAGAGAGAAATTTATGGATCATCCTCTGCCTCAGGGAACCAGGAAGAGCCACTGACTAAAAACATAAAATGCTATTCCACCGGGACCCCATGCACAAACCATGGGAATCTGGGCTCATCCTTGCTTCTCTTCCAGAGCAAGAGGAGCCTGCAGCCACACCAAACTCCCCATTCCCAGTTCCTGGGGCTCAGGCATGGGACAGGGAGTGGTGCAGGAAGTGTTGGGTCTGGGTCATGCAGGCCTTGAGCTGCCACGAACAAACTCTGGGGATATTTGTGAATTAAGATAATAGAACTTACTGTTCAAAGTATTTAACTTTTTCATCCATCAGAATTTCCATGGTATTTTATATGACATACCTCAGAGTGGTTTATCTCCAAATAAGCCCGAATATCCCAGTAGGTTTTCAGCTAGGAGAAAGGAGCTGTGGAAGAAAAAACACCCTAAAAATAGGCAATTGCAATAAAATAATTTTTTCTTACTTTCATGAAGAATAACAAGTGCACCCAGAGAAGCAAATTTGTCATTTTGAAATGGGCAATCCCAGGGAGATGTGCCAATCTTGGAGTTTGCACAAAGCGCTCTTCTCAATGGGCCTAAACTGCTTATCCTCCCCTCAGAGTCATTTATCTGCATAGTCTGAGCTGGGGCCAAAGAAAATATAGTTTGTCAAGGTATTTCTTTTTAAAAGATCTCAAACTTTAAATGATAAAGAACAAGGCTATCAGCGGGATGACTGTAATAAACACAAGACTTAGTTGCAGATTACTCATCCACCTGAGCTGGGAAGAGAAAACATTTCGCTCCAAAGCCAAATCCCAAATGTAAATCAGGAGATGCAAATGGCAGGTGAGGCATTCACAGCAAGTTTGTTATGGCTCTGTATTTTTATATATATATAATTTCCACCCTGCTTCATTAGAGCCGAGGCTGCTTACCTATTCCTTGTCATTATACTCTTATTTTTTTTCCTTCATGCTCACCCAACCTTTAAGCTTCTGAATATATTTTTTTTCTATTTGATGTGTCACAGGCTGTTTAAAATTTTAACTAAAATCTCATCCAGCTGTTCCCCGAAATCAGGTTAAAGTAAGATCTCCACACCCAGGCACACTTATGCAAGCCACTTTATTGAGAAGCCTGGCAAGCAATAAGATTTTAGCTGCCTTATCTTGGAAGCAAGTCCCCGCTTTAAAAGCTTTCCATAGGAAATTACTGAAGTTCTCCCGAGATCCAGTCTCTAAGTAGCAGTTTCCCATCCATCATCGGCAACTGGGCAGGGACCCCAAAAAATATCTGGACTGGTCGCAGCTTTTTCCCTGGAGAGATGCTCTAGCAGCATTTAGCAGTGAGTGCTGGGGTTTAGTCTATAGGAACAGCTAAATCAATGATCCCTGCCGGGCTCTTGCAGCACTAAATTCCCCCCTAATGGGAGATGAGCATCCTAAATTGCACCTTTCAATTCAGCCTCTGCTCAGGAGTCACTCCCTGGCAGCCCTGTCATTTGGGGCACTGAAACTGAGGAGAGTAATTGGGGAACCAAGAAAGACAGAAAGAGGTAAAAAAAAAAAACAAACCTGAAAAGTGGGACAATCGTGAGACAGTCCCAGTGGAGGATAGAATTGGCGAACAAAGTAAGTGCTTTAGGAGCCCATCAGCCATTGAGAGCTAATTCACCAGCTGCAGCAGACAGCACTGTCAGCAGGTAGTTTATGTCCCTCCCAAAATGGGGGGCACAGAGGATCCTGTAATCCCTGCAAAGTGAATGACCAGAAGAAAACCAAACCAATCCCAACGCACAGAGCACATCACAAGGGTTCTTTGCACCAGGTGATGTCTCTGCTTCGAGTGAAAAATGAGCAAGAGCCATAGAATTGTTTG
Source organism: Edolisoma coerulescens (assembly GCA_013397115.1). NCBI lineage: Eukaryota > Metazoa > Chordata > Aves > Passeriformes > Campephagidae > Edolisoma > Edolisoma coerulescens. Next base: position 119,233 of record VWZW01002950.1, on the reverse strand, counting down.
TTTGCAATCTCTTTGAGCACGGAAGTGTCATTGCCCGCTGTGAGACAGGCACGGGAGCAAACAGCCCATGGCCTGGTCACACGAGGGATCATTACTTAGAGCTTGTTACAACAAAGAGCATTTTACCCCTCACCCAAGTTCCTGGGCTGTGGAATCTTGGATTATGCCCCACCAGAAATCAGGCAGAGCAGCCTGCCTGGCCCAAGGGCAGAACAGGTGAGCTCCCTGTGCAGCACGTTGGGGCTGGATCCTTAACACTTCATCACATCCCAAAGCTGCATTTGCCCAGAGGCAAATAAATAACTGTGCAGGCCACACAGGAGAAGGTGACAGCAGCGGTTTAAATGCACAGTGTCACCTCTCTAGAAAGATAATGGCTGTGGAAGGGCTGAACTCTCCCTGTACCTTCCTACCTTCTGACTGTTCCCTTTTACATCACCATCCACATCCACACAGGGACTTTAAATACTCATTGATTTTTTTCTGTGAGCTGCTCTAATGGTGCTCCTAAATTTCCATTTACTGTCCATTTAGTGACTTGATTTTAATTAACACCAGATTCTAAGCCTCACCTAGATAACATGGATAGGTATCTCTGATTGATGTCAGGAGTTTGACATGCTGAGAGGTTACCTCGGAAACCTCTTGGTTTGACTCCAGTTGAAGCCAATTCTGTTCAGTAAGCGACAGCTGCAACCCGTGGTTGTCCAAACAGCAAGGACTGGAAGTAAGTTTTCCTTGCTAGGATTTTCATTTGGAAAAAAGCAGCAGCACAGGTCCATTCTTTTGGGATGAGGTGCCATCTTACAGGTACCTACCTGCAGCCTCAGGAAATGCTCCTCCTTGGCTCAGAGTTACACTCAATCCCCCTTTTTCCAGCAAAACACCCCAAACTGATCTCACTGCATTTTATAATTTGCAGCCCCTGGGGTGGTTCAGATTTAAAGGATAACACGAGGTACTTCAAGCTCCAGATACTTTTCTCCTACTGGAGGTACCTGCTACTAATAGAAAGGCAAAATAAAATGATGTAAACTTGTCTTAGTCACTGAGGAAAAAATGAACAGCCACAGGCTCTTTCTTTCCCAATCCTGGAGCTCTGCAGAGCGGTCCAGCTCCCAGCCCGGGCGGACTGGCCCTGCGAGCAGCAGCAGCACAGGCGCTGGCGGGGGCTGTGTGTGTCCCCCAGCTCTGGAACCCCAGAGCCAGAGGGTCAGAGGCACCTGCTGCCACTCCCGTCCCCTTCCACTGCACCAACTGCTCCGGTATTCCAGCCTTGCCCACCCCGGGACCAACTTCGGCAGCACAAGGGGCGTTGTTCCCAGCAGGCAGGTCCCTGGCATTCCCCAGGATCCCCGTGCAGGCAGTGTTGTGCCCCCTCCCCCCCAGTACATCAGGGCACCCCCAGGCAGCAGAACCAGCATCCCACCTCCCCACACACAGAGACCTGTTGCTAACAAAGCTCCGGCAGCTTTCCCTCAGCTCCCAGCTCCAGCAGGGAGGCAGGAGCAGCCCAGCTCCAGCCCAAGGCAGCCCCCAGCCCACTCCCCCAGGGTACCCCGCTTACAGGTGCCGGAGCTCCGCCGCAGCCGCGGGTTCCGCGCAGGCAGGAAGGAGGCTGCAGCCCCGGCGCAGCGGAGAGGGCTCCCGGAGCCCCTGCAGCTCCTGCCTCAGGCAGGGAGGAGGGACAGGAGGAAGGAGGGAGCCGAGAGCCCAGCCCGAAGCCAGGCGCCAAGCCCCGGGGCTCCAGGGCTGTCACCTGCAGCCACCGCTGGCTTGGGGGGGTGCCTGGGTGGAAGAGTTTCTCGGATATGTTCCATTGCAGAGCCTCCCTGCTCTGCTCTGTTTGAGGCATCCCTTTGCCTGGGGAAGCTCATTCCCAGGGTCAGGGACTCACCTCTGCAGGTGCCACCCCCGACACCCCCCCATCCATTACAGTCCAGATTCCCCCCGGTGCTCTGAGTGCTCCCAGCACAGCAGCATCTCTTGGACGCTGCTCCTACCTGCTGAGCTCCAGCATTTAGATCCAGGCTCACCAGAGATTACTGCTTTTAAATCAGGAACCTGGGAAAAGAACAGTCTGTGTGGCCCAGGTGAAACCAGGTGGCTCTTGTAGCTGAAATGGTAGATTTTGCCTTACCTGCCTCTGCATAAGGTTTTTCTGGAAAGAAAAACAGCATCCCAAGGACAGATTATAGGAGAACAGGCGTCCAGTTAATGATTTCATGGATGTAGGAATTATTCTTTAGGAATAATAAATTCTCTATTTCTTACACTCCCCTTTTTATTCCTGGAGTAGTTAAAAAATTATTCCTTTAGCAAATCATTTAAATTTGAGAGGAAAAACAATTATCCCAATATGAATTTCAACCAACAAATTGTTTTCCAGCATAACTCAGTGTGAAATTGTAACAACTCTGTATGGAATCATTGTGTGCTATAAATGGAGGATAAGAAGCTCCAGCCATGCTGAGACATTGTATTAAGGGCAGTTTTGCCACATGTGATGCAGCAGATGGAACCCCAGAATCCCAAGATCTTGAGGTGCTCAGAGCTGGGTGCCGTAAGGAACCACAGTCAGCGAAACCTCTGACCAAGAGAGGATCCTGAAGGTCCTGCATCCAGGTAAGAGGAATTTGTCTAAAATTCCTTCCCCAGCTCTCCTTGCACACACACACTGCTGCAGTTCTCTGTCTCCCCGTCACTTTCCCATATTCACATTCCCTCTGCCTGGAAGCCCAAAACACGGCCAGTTCACTTTGGAATCCAGAGTTTCCGATGGAAAGGTGTTATTCACGTAAGCAACAAAATATCCGCAATGCAGGGAATTGAGGTTTGCAGGGAATCGCCTTCTGCTTCCCACATACCCCGTGGAACATCAACACTGAATCTTCATCACAAATTACTGCAGAATACTGTCTTTTTGGTTTTAAAAACAACTCAAGTGAGCGGCAGGGCTGATCCATGTCCCAGAACGCTTCCCCCTCTTTCAAACGCCGGCGTCGCCATCTGCTGGGAGCAGAAAGAAGGACACGATGCGAAATAAACGCACGGAGAGCTCCTAGAACCACCATGGAATCCCAGAACGGTTTGGGTTGGAAGGGACTTCAAGGATCATCCTGTTCATGCAGGCTCCTGATCACAGATGGATATGGAAATGATGGATGTGTTTAGGGAATGCTGATTGTTTCTCCCTGTGTTGGGTAATCTGGTCATTAAAAAGGCTAACTGACCTCTTCCAACAGGGAAACATTTAAGCAAGAAGTGCCAAAAAAAATTTGAGTTTCTGGAAAATGAAATCTGCAAATATCCAACTTAAAATCCCCCTGGATTGTCACCAGCTTGACTTCCATGGACTGGCCACATTGCCCAGATGTGTCCAATTCTGCTGTAAATGCATTTGTCCATGGCTTAATTTTTATTTTTTTCCTTGTAAAGAGCATGGGGGGGTCAGGAAGGGGTGTGGAGGGTAGAGGACAGGAGGCCGAGGCCCCTGCACCTCCCATGGCCTGAAGGAGCAACTCTGGGGGCTCAAATGCCCTCGGTCCCACCCCGCATGCTTGAACCGGCCCCGCACCCTGGGACTGCCCCCCGGGTCCCACCGTCTTTCAATCTGTCTGGGCCCTGTCCTGAGCCCCAAAATGCAGGATTTGGGCTCTCTGATCAAAGCCTTAAACTGCCTGGGTGAGCCTCATTTCGCACTCCCAAGACAGGACTGGAGTCTGTTTCGCAGCCCTAACACTGCCCAGGTGGGGCTGGTTCCAAGTGCCAACAACGCAGGACTTTGTCTCCATTTCTGAGCCAAAGAAAATGCCTGATTTCTTGATTACAGGACCCTAAAACTGGCCAAATGAGCCTGGTGCCCCCCAAACACAGGACTCGGTCTCTGTTTCCAGGACATGAAGGTGCCTGGCCCAGCCTCACCTTGGGGTGCCCCTTTCTGATCCCCAAAACCCCACATGACTCAGCCTCTTCTTTCCCAGCTGGGTCTGGAGCTTCCAGCCGCTGGAAATGGGGCTGGAAACAGGGAATTTGGTCCCTGAACCCCCAGCCTGGACTCCCCCTTGGAGCCCCAATTGTGATGTCAGGACAGGCTGGAGAGCCAGTGATGTTGGGACATGAGATAAAAGAGGAGGATGGAGCCCATCCAGGATAGCCCAGCACCCACGAGCACCCCAAGGACCCTGCTGTCCTGCCCCGCTCCGCGGCTTCCTGTCCAGCCCCAGTGCCAGGGATTGCAGAGGAGGAGCCTGGCCACTGCCAGCCTTCCCCAAAACCACATCCATGGACCATGCCAGCACCCTCCACAGCTGGGCACAGTGGGAAACAGGCACCAGAGAGCAAAAGGCAGAGACTTGCCAGCATCAGTGTGTTTACTTCCCACTCCAGAGCAAGCACACGTTACAGACACACCCTCCAGGCACCCACCCGGCAGTAAGGCACTTTTAAAAACACGCAAAACATTTTTCCCAGCGGCAGCTGCCATCCCCGGGTGTCCGTACCCGCAGCCTCAGCGCAGTGTCACCAGCTCCTCGGCAGAAGTGGGGTGAATGGCGACAGTGTTGTCCAGGTCGGCCTTGGTGGCCCCCATCTTGATGGCCACGGCAAAGCCCTGCAGTATTTCGTCACAGCCCAGCCCTTGCATGTGCAATCCCACCACCTTTGGAGAAGGGAGAGGCCAGGTGGGACCCAAAATCCAGGCTGAACTCTTGGGTGTGGTGCTGGGGGAGCTGGATCCCAGCCCAAGAGCTGACCACGTGGGGACAACAGGACAGCCAGACGTGGTCCCCACCACCCCCCAGCTGTGCCTGCGACGCCCTCCACTCACCTTCTCCTCCTTGCCAGTGCACACCAGCTTCATGACACACTTCACCTTCCTCTGGGTGACAGCGTGGTACAAGGGAGTGAAGGACGTGCTGTAGATCTTCACGTTGTCCCTCCCATGTGTGGCCACGGCCTCCTCTGCGGCAGAAGCCACGGTATAGGGGTCAGAGGGATGCACATGAGGGCAAAGAGGAGTCAAAGCCCTTTTGTCAAGGCTCACTTACTGGAGATCAAAACATCTCGAGCATCAAAGCAGCAGCTCTGAGCCAGTGTCCCC
>VWZW01002950.1:102317-114042 GCA_013397115.1 Edolisoma coerulescens | reverse complement strand
CGACGGTGGGGATGTTCTCGTAGTCCAGCCGAGAGTCCTGCTTGCCCTCAAAGAGCCTGTGGGCCAGCTTCCTGCCAGCTGCGATGGCCACTGCAGGGAGGGACAGGGAGCCTGAGCCACGGCACAGTGTGGCACCGTGCAGGGAAGGGGCACGGCCGCAGTACCTGGGGTGAGGAGGGCTCTCCCACAGACATCCCCGACGGCATAGATCCCTCTCCTGGTGGTGTTCTGGTACTCATCCACAACCACGTGGCCCTTGGGGTCCACCTGCACGCCCTGCCACAGGAAACAGCAGCCACATGTGCTCCAGTAGGGATGGGACAGCCCATAGGGCACCTGTGCTGGTGGCCACAGTGTTCCCAGGTGGGGGCCAAGTCGTGGGAACACCATCTTGTGACAGGCTCTGGAGACCCAAGGGAACCCCAGAGATCTGTGGGACACCAGGAGATCCTCCCACCAGCACAGAAGGGACGTGCTGCCACCTCACCACTTGGTCCAGGCACAGCCCCTCGGAGTTGGGCTCCCGCCCCACGGCCCACAGCAGGCAGTCCACCTCCCGGATCACCCCCTCCGTTGGCTTGCGGCCCGGCACCGCCGAGGTCACCGTCACATCCAGCAGCCCACATGGGGACTTAGTGATCCTCTTGACCTAAGGGGAACAGCAGGAGCAGCAGGAGAAGGTGCAGATGGCTTTTGCCTTGCAACAAGCAACAGCAGCCATGCTGCAGAACCAGGGATGTTGCAAAACTGTGGCTCAGCAAGCAGCACCCAAAATAGTAAGCAACACCTGCCTCTGCAGGAGGGATGGGACAAGCCGCAGGGCTGCTCTGTGCGTTCCTACCTGCGTGTGCTTCCAGACTTCTACCCCGGTATTCTCCAGCTCCTGGGTGCAGTTTGAGCTGATCAGGGAGTCAAAGGTTCGCAGGACCTGGGCAAGGATCCCCCCCAACCCTGTCAGATGAGAGTCCGCAGGCGAAGGCCTCGCCTGGCAGCCCCTCCACAGGCATTTCCCTGCTCCTGGAACCCAAGAAGTTTGGGGTGCTTCTGGTTAACAAACTTCTCTGTTTGTTTCTCCCATTATTTTCTTTTCCTTTCTTCCTCTTTTCAAGTCTTGACTTGAAATAAAGCTCAAGGGAAAGGATGCGGTGACACGCACGGCTGCAGAAACGCCGGGCACACGGGTGGGTGGTGCTAAAACATAGCCCCCACAGCCTCTCCATGGCTCCCATGCCACCATCCGCTGCATCACTATTCCTGTGCCAACTCAGACCCTCCTTTACCAGGAAGTGACAACCAGAAAACCCCGGTGGGCTGGGATGTGACAGCTGGGCGGGGAGCGCAGCTGGGGACCGGCGGTGGCACTACCTTGTCCTGGCGGATGAGCAGGGATGACTTGGAGCCCAGCGTGGAGAGGATCCCCGCGATCTCCACCGCGATGTAGCCGGCCCCGACGATGACGCTGCGCCTGCGGAGAAGCAACGATGCCGTGTGCAGGCACCTGGAGCTGGCACCAGTCGTTGTGAGGGATGAATCCCACCTTACCTGGGCAGCTCCTCCAGGTCAAAGAAGCCGTCACTGGTCATCCCCAGGCTGGCACCTGCAAAGCAGAGACCCTTTTGCACCCTTCGCCTGTCCCCCTTCCCCTCCCAAAGCCTTTGCTTTGGCAGACCTCCCTGCAGGCTGGGAGCCTGGGGAGTTTCATCAGGCTCACCAGGAATTTCACTGTCAGAAGGGACAGCCGGGCGCCCGCCCGTGGCTATAAGGATGTGAGGAGCCGTGTACTTTTTCCCCTCCACTTCGATGGTTGGCTCGGGATCAGCGGTGAACTTGCCATAGCCCCGGATGATGTCAGTGTGAGCCTTAGGGGTAACAGTTACGGGATTAACAGCAGGATGAGGTGCGGGCGACAGCTAATGGAGCCAGGGCTTCCACAGCTGGAGGACACCCATTAAGGCTGGAAAAGTGGCCAAAAATCCATCACTTTTGCCCCTCAGATTGCAGGATAAACACATCCCATGCTCACCTTCTTGACATTGTTCTCATAGATGTCAGTGAGGCGCCGCACGTACGCGTCACGCTTGTCCTTGATGGTCCTGAACAGAGCAGGGAATACTGTCACTGCCAGCAGATGAACCTCGGAGCTCAGGAAGAACCTGGCACTCAGTGCCATGGTCTAGTTCACAAGGTGGTGGCTGGTCATAGGTTGGACTCGATGACCTCCGAAGTCTTTCCCAACCTTAATGATTCTGTGAACTCAACCCCTCTGGCACGTGGCAGCCACGCCACAAAATAAAACGGCTCCCTGTGACCTTTTTCCCACCAAAGCGAGCTTTTTGTGCCTGCCTTCCCTGCATTTGTCTCTTCCCACAGCCAGTTTGCCATCCCACTTCTCTGAAACACAGTGAGAATCCTGGCCACATAATCAGCTCTGCACAACCCACGGGAGTCTGGAAGGGGGGGCAGCGACCCCTTTGAAGTAGGCTGCTCCTATGGGACCCTCACTGGGAGATGCTGGTTTCCAGCTGACCCTTTCCATTCTTACCTCCAGTTGAACTTGACACCGGGCGTTTCGAAGCCGTAGTCAGCGTGATCGTGAACAAACTCCGCATGGACCGCCGTGTTCCACATCACCTGCCCACACAAACTGCAGCTTGGCTTGGGAAGACTGGTTTGATTCTGGAAAACCCCTCCAGGCTTCCCGATTCCTCACCTCTGCCCGGAGCACCCACGGGACATAGGAGAGCCCACGGCATCCCAATGGCTCAATACCCTCAGAGGCCCTGCTTCCTCCCCACACCCTGTGCCAGCACCTCCCTGGAATTTGGCAGGCACCACACCAGACCCAACCCAAGCCACCGGAGCCGGTGGCAGAACACCCTTACCTTCTTTGGCACGCACCCAACATTGACCTGAGGGGAATAAGAGAAAGTCTCAGTGTCAAGGCCCACTTTTCCAAAGGCAGTGCTCCAGAGAGCATCCCACGTCAGGCTGGTACTGCATCTAAGCTCTCTGCTCAGGAAAACAAAGGCAGGATTACGGGTTCCTGGCAAAAGAGGGGTGTAACCGCCTCGGGTGGCTCCAGGTCTTGCGGTTTGCCTGTCTTCCTTCACTTCCTTGAAAGAGAATATGGAAGGTGGAGCCTTCAAACACACGGTTTTTTTCCACTGATAATCTAAAAATTATTTACTAGGAGAATGGTGTTTGCCATCCCTTGCCTGCACTTCTAGGAGTATGGCAATTTTTCCAGCAGAATGCCCTTAGGGCACAGAAGTAGAACTCCCTGGCTTGTTTGAGGAACCAGCTCGTTTTTAGCTTGTTACCAGCTCACCATGCTCTTGAGTTCTGCTTTACCGCCTTGCAGTTGTGCTACACAGATCCAGGATCCGTCGGCATCCTGTCACCTGCCTGAAAACCGCTTGGAAATGGCTGGGACGAAGCTAGTGGAGATGGGGGTTGGGATCCGTCCTGCTTCGGCAAGTTCTTGCACAACGCTCGGACCCCGGGAGGGCGATTCCTCCTCTCCGGCTTCCCGCACCGCGACCCTCCCCGGGGGCTCCGCCACCATCCCCGGGCCACCGGGGCCAGCGTGGGGGCACCAGCCCCGCGTCACTCGTCCCCTGNGTTCAGGTACAGCGAGGAGGATTGCAAGCACTTCCAGGACAAATATACAAGGGGGAAGGGGGGGAATAACAAAAGAGAAAACAAAATAAACAAAATACCCCAAAACAAACAACAACAAAAAAAAAGGGGCAGGATCAGCACAGAACGGGAATAGAGCTAAAAAGGGAACGCTTTTATCTGGGTTATGACAACGTACTCCCAAGCAGGAATCGCTTCCTTTCTCCAGTTAGGTTGAGCGGTCTTTCCAATAAAATAAAGAGTGGTGGGGGATGAAGTTAGTGTGCACTTCCCTGGAAAACAAACTCTAATTCATGCCAGTTAAACACTAGAACTAAAAATGTACAAAGAAGCATCAAAGGAGATGAAGTGTTGTTAAAGAGTTACCTTTTCCTCTCTGAACAGTCCAGAAGGAAAACAATGACTACAAATACAGCAGGCAAACTGACTTTCGGGCTGATGGGCATGGGAGAGATAGAGTGTCGTAAGGAATTCAGTCTCAAGTTGTGCTAAATGCTCTTCGTCCTCTGTATGGCACATTTTGGTCCATGATGGGGATTTAAGTTGAGACGAACCCTGATTTCTTACAGAAACGTGTAAATATTGTTGCTTTTTTTAAAATGCCAGGTGTACTTCCTTCTACAAAGGTTGGGAGAGGTTTATAGGAAGTAGTCTGGGGTACGACGGGTAACATGAGGCTCTCCACGACGAGGTGCTGGGTCAAACTGGAGGCTGCAGGAAAGAAAAAGGGATCACTTACCCTCCTCCACAAGTCATTTTCCAGTGCCACGATAAATACCCGGCTTGTTCTCCTGCTGCTATCGCTCTACTTACCCCAGCTGCTTCCACATCAACCATTCCAAGTCCCAAAACACGAATTTATGGGAGTTGAAACTCATCAGAGTGGCCCAGCAGCCTGTCACTGCTTTCTCGTGGGAGCAGCTGAATGCACAATTCAGACCCTCTCACCCACCTTTACAAAGTTCAGTGCTACCAAAGATTAAAACAAATACATAAACCCATGTGTTTTTACTCTCTCCGTCAAGCTTAGGCAACAAAGGGATTGAAGTGCAAAAGCTCCAACTCTCCAGACAGCCAGGAAGAGGAGCTTTTAGGAGCTTAACTCACTGCTTATTTTAAGGCAGAGTACATGTTAATTCCACAGTGGTCTGAGCTGGCTTTTCATGGAAGAATGATCATTCCTTTGGGAATGATCAGCCATTCCTCACAGCGTGGTTAGAAAGAGAGCCCAGCCCAAGCCAGGATACTCACAAGGAATATTTTAAAGTGTCATCTAATTCCATGATAGCAGCCTGGTTCCCACAGCGGTAGCAGTAATTGGGGGCACTGAAGATGGTAACCACATTCCGGTCGTGGCACCAGTTATAACCCTGCCGGGAAGAGAGAGAAAAACAAAAGGTCTCTGTTAAACCTCAGCCCGTCCAAAGTTCCTCTTCAGGCCTGAAACTCTCCGAGGCACTTGTGAAACTGGAAATTTCTTGAAGTATTTCCAACTGGCTCGGTTTCATTTCAAAATACGTGCTTTACCTCAAGAAGCAGCAGCAGGTACCTGGCAAACCCAGCTTCAAGCAGTCTACAGGGGATCATCCACTCTTCACTTGTAAATTATGGATTGTACCACAAAACAGCCTTGGGATTTTTAGGGATGCCTTCAGCTTTCATCCACCACAAGTGACAATTTGCCTGCTGGATGCCAGTGACTTCTGACACAAGTTCTGCTTAAGGGATCGACCTGCACTGGATTTTAAAAATGCATCTGCTCCATTGACCCACCTGGCGTTTTTCCAGCAAGACATCCAAGAATAGCCTGTCAACAGCCAAAGATGGCATAATCCCTGTCACATCTGACTGCCAAGTACTAAGGGACAGGCTGTGGGATGTAGCAGCAGTCACAGCAAGAGCAGCCAGCATGTAAGGAGATTATTCCTGCCACAAACGGGATGTGACACCGTCCCTTTGGCAATTTACTTGGAGGGGGAAATTTGCTTGGAAAGGGTGGAAGATGCCCTTATTTAGGCTGCAGGTCAAAGCATGTAATTTTATGTTGTTTATCATTTTCACATGACAAGAGCCTCTCTTTGGTACTGACCCGCCCAAGATTTAGGTGTCAACAAACCCGTGAACGGAAGGTGTCCCAGAGGAGACCCCCATGGGCCCCTGCTTTGTTAGCCCTGGCTAGCAGAGTGCTTGCCCTACCTCCATGACCAGCTGGTGAGCACGGGAGACCAGTGTGAGACCATTGGCGTGGTTAAAGGTTTCGGAAATATCCTGCCCGAAGGTGTAGCCAGCACCACGTGGAGAGATGCCCCAGCCGCCGCGGTCATCCGGATCCGACCACAACAGGTCACACATCGGACCCTTGGGAAAGATCCAGGGTTCTTTGTTAGATCACTGGCAAGATGCTTAAACACGGTTCATTTACAGTAACGAGACTGCCAGCAAGTCCTTCTCGGCACAAGGCACGTGAGGAGTTTACTGAACACACATCTGCGAGCCCCAACCACTCCCAACACAACTTCCAGCTGCCCCGGAAGCTCCAAGTGTGGTTTTTCAGTCCAGATCTCAGGCCCCAGGAAGCTGTAACACGGTGAAACGCCACCGAAGGAGGGACTAGCTGGGGAGGAAGGATGGGGACACAGTGTGGCTTCACACTGGTGGTTGTCAGTTCACAAACACATCTGTGATGAGGCTGAAGATAGTAAACACCTTCCCCTGCCAAACGCTGCTCTTTGAGTCAGACTGAAAGCCCAAAAATCCCGTGATTCTGGGGAAAACAGCTGTGAAACCCCCACAGCTCTCCTTATGTAGGCTGCTGTAATCAAACCACACTGACTTATGTGTGTTTTGCCCAAATGTTCATCTGCTCTAGCTCCTGTAAAGGCCATAATCCATGTGTAACCGTGTGTTTAAACGGACTGCAATGTGAGAAAACATTTGCATTTTCCACCAGCAGATATTTGAGTTTCTGAAGCATTTCCTTTCCTATTACCTCATGTGGAACTTCCTGCAGGCGGTCCAGAGCCCTGATATGATCCAGTGTATCTATGGATGGAGAGAGGCCACCGTGGAGGCAGAATATCTGTTCCAGAAAAAAACCAGCAATCCATTAAGTGCATATTGTTAAGGGAAGAATGACCTCCAAACCAGCTGGGTTGAACTCTTGTTAACACTCACTTACAACTCCAGCCATCTCACCCTCAGATCACAAGTTAAGGGAGCTTGTCTGGGACTGTTCATGTGGATGGCAGACAACACAGCCTGCAGAAATCCACGGAAGGGAAGGTCCTCCTTATCCCAAGCTTACCTGGCCATCTACGAGAGCTGTGAGTGGAAGGTAATCGAACAGGTCTGTGAAGTACTTCCAGACGTTGGCGTTGCCGTACTTGCGCAGGCACTCGTCGTAGAAGCCGTAGACTTGTGTGATTTGTCTGCTCTCGTGGTTGCCCCTCAGTATCGTGATGCGCTCCGGGTACCGCACCTGGGGACGGAGAAAACGCTTCCTTAGCACAGGGATGGAAAGAAACGCTAATGGAATACCACAAACAGCAGCCAAGCGCTCTGCTGCCGGCACGTGGCCGCCGACACGGATCAACTTACACCCCTTACGCTCAAGCCAACGGCAGCGTCACCGGGAGGAGCAAATTGTCCCGGAGAAAATTGTTCCCAGCTCCCGGGTTTTGCCCCAAATCTCTCAAGCCGTACCTTCAACGCCACCAGGAGAGTCACTGTCTCCACTGAGTAATAGCCTCTGTCCACGTAGTCTCCCATGAACAGGTAGTTTGTGTCTGGAGACTTCCCACCGATCCTGAAGAGTTCCATAAGGTCGTGGAACTGCCCGTGGACATCCCCGCAGACGGTGACGGGGCAGCGTACCTCTTGCACATTTGATTCCTTTGTAAGGATTTCTTTAGCCTGGCAAGAAAAACTCATTTAGGACAAAAAGGTAGGAAGCTCCTCCAGAAGCAGGTGATGTTATTCTGCTGCATTCCAACTGGAAACCCAGTTTCATCCCAAGCTGACCACTGGAAAAACAGTTTGGTGGGTGAGCACAGACAAGGGGTGTTTCCCAAATCCCAGTGCACGGAGATGAGCAGGTTTACTACAGCGAGGCCAGATTCCCTTGCCCAGGGCACATTTTGCCTGCCAGAATTCCAATCCTCTTCCAAGCACAACAGTTTAGCAACTTCTACAGGCAACTCACATACAACTGGAAAGCAAAGACAGAGGCAATTGGAACCTATGGAGCCACAACCAGCTTCCCTGGCTGTACCCAGCTGGCAACAAAACGACCACAGATGGAGGGATGGCATCCCTGGATTTAGTCATCTCTTCTTCCACACCCAGCAGTTCCTCTGCTAATTACAACCATGCAATGTAGCCTATCTGCATCAACTTATTATCCTTATCAAATACCAGGTTTGTTGTGCTGCCTCCAGCTCACTGACTGATGCTCATCAGCGCTCCAGGCACATCTGAGGCACAGGGAACACCCACAGGATGGCTCCATTTGATCTGAACAAAAGGGCTGGAAGATCACCAGCACTGAGCAGTCACCAGCAGGTGATGATCTGGGTATTCCTTGCCATATCCCTCAGCTCAAGATGAGCTAAGGCTCATCCTGTGCTGCCAGGAGGGAGCTGCTTCCAAAGGATCCCCTCTGTGGGCTTCCCGAGGATGCCTGCATTCCCATTCCAATGTTTGCTGCCTTGCCTCTTCTAGGAAAAACATGTTTTTGGAAGGAATAACTAAACCCCAAGCAGTTTGGACTGCATCCAGCATGCTCTTTGCACAGAACCTGACCCGAGGGATGAGACCCTGATCCTTAAAGTCACATCCTGCCCATGGACTTGATGACATGGGGTCTGCCTTGCACTTCTAACATGACCGGGAACTGCTGAACATGTTGTATTTGAGTGCAGTAGTAGCACTCAAATTCTGCTCACACATCTTTAAAAGCATTTATAGCGCCTTCTGAGAGCTTCCACCCTCTGGGAGAGACAAATATAAACCCACAAAACAGCTGCTCCGTGTGTTCTGACTGTTGCACAAAGCAACAGGCAGGGGTTTGTTCCAAGCTGGAGCTCAGCAGGGCTCCTTTTCCACGGGAACAGGGCAAATATGCTCACTTCAAATCTATCCTAGGAAGGGGGGCCAGCCCACGAACTGCAATGTTGGTGCTAGGAGAATCCAGAAGTTTCCCCTGATGAGGAAGGAGGAGCTGGCAGGTGACGAGGAGCAGCTCCTTTCGCTGCCAACCAGCTGTTCCCCTGCAGCCCATTTCAGCTCACCCTGCGGACACTCATCCGTGCACGTGGACAGATCCAGTCTGTCATTTTAACTCTGCAGAGCTGGTTTAGATCAGGCTCAGGAGTCCCAGTTTGCCCTCACGTGATGATTTTCTAAACGCAGACCAAGACTTTCAAAATCTTCAGCATCAATAAAAACACCCCAGAAAAGCAGTGACTAACCGGTGCATCTGCCCGCAGTGTGAACGCTGAAATCAAATGACTTAAAATAAAAAGCATTATTACAAAGCAAAAATAAAAACCTCTGATGCAAGCAGGCTGCCTGGCATCATCATCACTTACTTAATCCAGGAGGCTAATAAATAACTATGACTTCAAGTCAAATTTTAGCTACCTTTGTTGCAGAAAAGAGTGACTAATGGTATCAGCTTCCTGTGCATCTGTCCCACTTGTGCTGGATGAAAACCATATCCAGGTCAGGATAAAAAGCAGCAGCTTTTAGGTGTTTTTATTAAATAAACCTCCCCTGTATTAAATAAACCAAACCAACGGTTGCCATGTCTGTGCTCCAAGAGACTTTGAAGAGCAGGCTATTTGTTGGCTGTGAGCTCGCCCATCACCTCAACCTTGTGTGCTTCTGAAGAGCCTTGGAGAGCAGAGAGACTCCGCTCCTTCTGCAAGATTCATTCCCTCAGCTCGGTCTGACCCCCAGAGGCTCGTTCTCTGGGAATCTGAAGGCAGGCATGGAGTTTGTGATCAAAATTCACCTGCACCTTCATCCCACCAACTGCCACAGACCAAACTATTGTGCCAACAAGTGGGCTGAGGATATTAAACCTCGAGGAGCTGGTCCAGAACAAGAACCAGCCAAGTGAGATGGAAGCCAGAGGGATGGCAGGGATGGAGCTGTCCCACCCTTCAGGAACAGGGCAGCAGAGGTGCCCAGGTGCTCCCAGAGGTCCCTGAGCCAGCACCCCCAGAGAGATGAAACATTCCCAGCCACAACACTGGGAATTTCACACAACCGGACTGTGACCCTTCTTACACCTCCAAAGAACAAGGAGAGGAAAGAGAAGCTACAAGGAGAGGGATGATTATGGAAGGCTGCTTGTTTAATTCAGGAAGTAACCTTTTCCTTGCCTTCCTTCATATCCCATTTCATTATCTTTGGGAAAAACCCTTTTGCCCAGATTAAGCAGGATGGCTCTCAACTCCCTCACCTGCACCCCAAACGTGCAAGTTCCAGCAGTGATCAGAATGAATCCTTCTATTATCCTCTGAATTTCTGCAGGATTTGAGCTGATTTTCATTTTAAAGACCAGCAGAACGGGAACAACCTTCTCACATTGAGAGATGGCACCTCCATCCCCTGCATGAACCACAGGGGGCTGATCAGCCCTCAAACGCTGTTGTCACTGGGCAGGCGAGGGCAGAATGTCACTTTTACAGGTGCAACTTTCAACAACTTTTAAGAGTGCAGTATCACTTGGCACAGTTTCATCATATCCAATCACTCCCTCATCGCTGTCCACTACGCCAGTACTTAAAACCAAGAATGACCCACACAGGGAACTCTGGGATTCTGTTGGGGGTTTTTTTCCCCCCACTTCATTGTGATTTTTTGTTTTAATGCCAAGTTCTTCCACAAACTGAAACCTGAGGCAAGAGGTACTACTGTGCTTGGCCTCTTTGAAATTAGCCCCAAAACCAGGACTGCTAAGAAGTGTTTGGGAGAAAAGCATTTCTCCAAGTATTATTTCAAGGAAACCAACTAAACCAGCTTTGTGGCAGGGCTGCACACCCAGAGGTTTTTGTAAGCTCCTCTCCTGGGTGACACAACCACTCCCCAAAACTTAAACAAGCCAAGTCAGAGCACGGCACAGTGTTTCCTTCATGCCCCAGTCGCTTCCATCAGTTTCCAGCAGCCTGGACGAACGAGGTGCTGTGACAGATGACACACCTACCTGTCACCTGCAGGACAAACACCCTCCCCACCTCCAGCTGAGCTTTCCTACCCAGCTTCTCCCTATTTCCTGTGTGTTCAGCCACAGTCTGCTGGCATCGTCCTCCAGCTTCCCAAAACACAGCAGCCACAACTCCAGCTTCCCAAACAGCCACAGCTCCCTCACAACTGATGGAGCTCTGGAGAAAAGAGTCACAAAACAAACGCATAGCCCCAGCACGGGATTAAAAAAAGGAAAAGGCGGGAAGGAAACAGCAGCTGTGGGGAGGTTAGGTAGATGTCAGGATCACTGCTGGAAACATCTGCCAAGGAAAATCTTCACTTGGTCACAGACTGCAGTGTTGAGGGAGGGTTCACGCAGAGCTATTGGACTGCTCAGACAACACCCAGCACAAGTCTAAGGATCTTTCTCCTGATGGGAAAAAGCGGCTCTTACCAGTCTCCGTGAAACAAATCTAAGCAGGCATTTGCCAAGGACTGTCCAAACCACAGTAAAGAACAGCAGTGTCCTTTATCCGACCATTCCTCTTTCTATTTTGGTCCCCCTCAGCAGCCTCTGAGCCTCTGTCCGGGTCTCACCTCTGCCCCCTCTGCTTCCCGAGATCCCACCTCGGAACTCAGACTGTTTCCTCACTGACTTGGGATTGATTTTTCAGCATGCGGCTCCTCCATGTTGTGTAGGATACCAGGACGCCAGACACCCCACGGGCACCACCCCGGTCTCCCAGTGCCGGATACCCCAGAGGCAGCACCCTGGTCACCCGATGTCCAATCTCACAGGAACCACCTCAGTCATCCAATGCCGGACATGCCACAGGCACCATCCTGCTCTCCCAAAGCCCACAGGCACCGTCCTGCGCTCCCAGTGCCCGATATC
>VWZW01002950.1:76464-101856 GCA_013397115.1 Edolisoma coerulescens | reverse complement strand
CCTCACGGCCCCGCCCCCGCTCCCCTCACGGCCCCGCCCCCGCTCCCCTCACGGCCCCGCGAGGCCGTGGCCGCTCCGCTGCACCGCGTTCCCCACAGCCCAACAGACACAGTGCGCTCTTTTTTCCCAGGAAAAGGAAATAAAATGCTCCCTTCTCTCTAAGGAAAAAGGATAAAATCACAGGCTTTTGCAGGCGCTCTGGGTGTCGAGTCCCAAGCGTTGGCAGCAGGGCCCGGGAATGTAACAATCCCTGTCCGCCTTTCAGTAAATGGGCGTTTCTAATTCCTCTCACCACATTCCCGTGAAATATTGTGGAGCAATACTCAGAACTGGAGCGCGTGTACCATGAGGTACCAAATATGACACATGATTAGTGAATATAAGCAGTAAAAATTAATACATTTACTTACAGTCTGGCACTCTGTTCATCTCGCTCTCAGCTCTAAATTGTGACAGACCTGCACAAATTTCTACCCACTGCTCTTTACTTATCTCCTGCAATTTTGGACTTGCTCTGCTGTCTCTTCTATACCAAAATGGAGTAGTAATATCATGATAATGATGTAACAATTCAGGCTATGACACTGCTACACTCTGGAGTGCTGCTGCGTTCCAGTTCTGAGGGCCCAGCCCAGGCAGCAAGGACTGGGATTTTAGGAGACGACGGAGGGAAAACTTTCCTGAGATTTTTAGCAAGGTAAGATAGATCAAGGCCATGTGGTGTGTTTTTTCATGTCAGATGGGAAGGCTGAGGTTTGCTGAGGAGCTACTCAGGCTGTTCTACCAGCAACACCAATGCCGGTCACAGTTCCCTTAATCTTTGCTGGGTAAAGCAGATGGACTTGTGGACTTCACCCTGAAGTGAGGGGAAAAAATTAAAGAATTCAAAACAGCACATCCCTAAAGTGAATTTTCAAGCTAAAAATACAGCTAGCGAAGTAAAAGAGAGCAATTTATATAAAATACATCTTTGTAGCTACTGTTCTAGATGACAATCGCTCACCATTCCAGTCCCCAGGAAGGATAGCTGCCAGGAACTGTTCACACTCCTCTGGATGTTTTATTTGCTGATTTGTTTCCAGAAGATTATTTTTAACCATATTGCCCATGTTTGTGACCCTGCAGCAAAGAACGGCCATGGGAAAAGGCAAATCCTGCCTCATGGCAGTGGATAATAAATCTTCCCACCCCAGAGCTTCCCAAGGACAGCATGCACTCCGTGCCTTCAGGAGCATAAAGGAGAGCAGCACCCCCCATAAAAATCATCCCTGGCTTGTCAAAAATGACCCAAAAAAGGGCATCCTGAGCCTCAGGAGGTCAGCCTTAAAACAAATACTGAGCAGCTTTTATTCATCTTTCAATTTTTTAAGGTTTCCTCGTGATCTAATTCGAGAAAACAAAGTAGGGACATATGGACACGCACTCTTTGGTGATGAGTTCCTATTTACTGACTCCTCGCCACCATTAAAACATTTAATAGGAAAACCTTAAATGGAAAGCTCGAGCTGAGATCTTTCTCTTGGCTCCTTGTCAGAAATAAAGAAGCTTCTGAGGTATCGATCCGATGGCAGGTCCTCAGCAAAGGACCGGCAAAACCTCGCACCTACGACTGTGCAGCCTGAGCCAGGAGCATCCTCAGAGCGACACGACGTGGTTTGTTGGAAAGAGGGAGCTCTTGGGATGAGCTGTGGATTTTCCTGCAAAGGAGTGGCAGGGACAGAGGCTGCGGAATCTCCCGGCAGCAGTGGGGGACATTCATCAGGCTCCCTGGCACGGAAAACTGACAAGCCTCACTGAGAGGGAATTAATGAAGGCAGGATTTTCCACCACCACCTCTAAAATCTCATCATTTCTGCGCTAGAACCTTCTAAAAAGGCAATGCTGGTAAAGTGGCGTAAAAGGCCACTCTATTAAAAAATACATTAATGTTGGCTGTGTAATGTTAAGCCTCCCATGGGGTATCTTGCTTTCTGATTTTTGTGCTTTTTCCACTGAAACTTGGCTTTTTAGGGTGTGATACAAAACGCAAGAGAAAAAGCAGAAAAAAATTACTCAAGGCCACCACTGCCTATGGAAGCTGTTGCCTGAGCTTATCCACTGCTTCCCAAAGAGTGCTGGATTCCTAACGGTACTCCTGTGTTTTAGAGAGGGGCAAAAACCACCCCCCACAGTGAATAAATAAAAGAAATCAGTAAAGTTCTTCCTTCTCCCAGCAGCTGAGGGTGCACAAACCCAGTGGGAGCTGCTCCAAGGGCACCTGACCCCCCGTGAGGGTGCAAGGGAGCACCGGACTGCTCAGGGGCACGAGGATACGGATCCCTAAAACACGTTTTGGGGTGCAGACACAGCATTTTTGAAGCAGATGGGAGGCAGACGTACCTGGCAGCACCCTCCGTGAATTTTGCATTCTTTTTCCCAGCGTCTCCCCACAGGATTCATCTGCTGTCGTGGGATCTGTCGCCATGGGCAGCACTGCTCGTACTGAGAGGAGCAGCAGGAACCATTACAAAACCTCGATCAACTGGGAAAAAAAGCCAGAGAGAGGTCAGAGGGGAGGAAAGAGGCAAAGAGAGGGGGAACGCTGCCAGGAGAAGGGGGATGAATCTCTGAAAATGGGCTCTGTTGCCGTAACGTATGTACAGGGATGGATTCTGAAAGAAAGGGGAGTGACCACGCCCTCGCAAGGATCCTCCTGAAATGTTCCTCTCAGATACAGATGCATCTTTTAGGGAATATAAAATGTCCTCCTGCAGCAGCCTGGAACAATTTTAATCCCCAAGGAGCTGTTTTGGGGAGGGGGATGAACCTCAAAACCTGCGAGCCTTGCAACAGGTTTCGTTTGCAAACGCAGGCGAATCTGGAATATTTGCTTATTCCTTTTATTGAACCTGCTGGCTGATTTGATTACTTCCCTGGAAACGCATGTGCAAATCGGTTTCCCAGCCTTTTGAGGGCACTGCCTTCCGCCGCGACGTCTCCAGTGACTGATGCCAACGTCTTGCTAATGCAATGTGCAGGAAGAGCCGGCGTTGGATGCCGACGCCGATGCCCAGAGCTCTCGGCCGCTCGCAGCCATAAATCCCTCCATTCCCAAATGCAAAACACTGCCGTCGGAAATGCCTCACCCTGAAAAAATGTGTTAGCAACAATTCAATCTCTCAAATGAAGCAGGCTGAGGCACGGCCATTCCTCTGCCACGCACTTACCCGGATAGAAGGATCCGATGATGGAAGAGTGGGGGGGAAAAGGGCATCAAATTGAAAAGCCCCAGGGAGATGAATGGGAGATAACAGGGAGAAAAACATTTAGAGCCTGAAATGATTCCCCCTCCCGGAGAAATTTCCTTCCCGCTTCCCTGGGAAGCGCTCGAAGGAGAGCTGTGGTGCAGGCACCTTGGAGCAGGGGTAAATCTGATGGCAAGAATCTGAGCAGACAGTTAAGACTACACAAGTAAGCAAATTTATTTGAAGACAGAACAAATATCGTGGCAAACAACAATATGCAAATTCAGTTGAGAACAGGGGTAAATATCAGACTTTGTTTTCAAATCGATATAAAATATAGTCAGATTTCATTTTGTCCAAAAAGCAGCTCGCATGGGGGTGGGGGAGCTGGAGGGGATGGCCCTGTTCACGCCATCCGAGGCGTGTGTCACCCAGAAAACCTCAGGCTCGGGAGGTGGCTCCTCTGCCAGCGGAGATGAGCGATGCTGGGAGGAGATGGAGGCGCCTTTAGGACTCTCGATTTCCACCTCGATTCTCCTTAAAAGCCAATTTTTGCCACAAAGCAAGGGGCGGGTTCATCCCCTCCAAGACCCTCAGTGCCCACCCCGCTATGATTGGATCGCGCAGTCACGGGGATCCCGGCTGCTTTTTAGGGTTGGGCATCTTTGAAGGCACCTGCACCTCCTCTTCCTCGCTGGCTCCTGATGGATCAGCCTCCCGTGGCTGAGCTGAAAAGCCAGCGAGGGAGCAGCTCACCTCAGATGCCAGAGGAGTGAACAGGACAAAATCCCCTCCCAGAGTGAAGGTGCTGGCGGGCTGCTTTCTAGAAAAACCATCCCAAAATAAAAGCAGACATAGAAAACATTAGATTGTCAATGAGGCTTTGAAACAAATTCAAGTTTATCCTTAATTTTTCTCATATGTGTGTGTGTGTGTGTGAGAGACTTCATACAAACAGACAAGAAAGACGTGGTGAACTTCAAGCTCTGGACAGGCATGTGGTCAGTTAGCGTCCGCAGAAGCACCATCGGATACGGAGGAGTTAGCACCAGAGAGTTTGGAGGACCTAACTGAGCACATGCGTCCTTTGGGAAACGTGGGGACAGCGTGGGAATGGCCGGTGGGGAGACATGGAACAGTCCATTGGAAACAATACAAGGCAATTCATGAGTTTTCATACAGTACAATACAGTCACTGATCAATTAACCCTTTCAGTACAGTACATGACAAGTAACACTTTGCACCCTGTTAGCACTAGGAAAGGAGGGTTTGGGCTGGAGAGGGGTGGCTGGTGGGCTATCCCTTCTGCCCTTGGATTTCGGGGACTGTGGATTGCTTCGGCTGCTTTCCCACCCCAGCTCGGACAGCCCGACCCCAGCCTGGCTCCTGGGGGGATGCGCTGGTGGAGCGCAATGCCACCAGTCCATCCACCCACAGCGAGGGCTGCACCCAAATCACAGAATCCTAGAATCCCAGAATGGAAGGGACCTTACAGATCATCTAAGTCCACCCTCCCTGCCATGGCCATGGGCAGGGACACCTTTCACCAGACCAAATTGCAAAATCGTCCTGGTTTGGCCATGGGGATGGGAGAGCCACCCCGCTCTGCCCCGTGCCAGCCACCAAACTGATGAGAAAACCTCCAATTTAAGTTCCACCTGGCCGATTCTGGTGCTGAAACACCCAGAAAAGGGTTCAGAAGCTGCCTTCAGACGGCCTCGAGCCAAACCTGCTTCTTCCCTCAGGCGTAGTGAGAACAGGGTCCATTGGAAAAGTGCTAAATTACAGTACATTGGCATTTCCATATGTCAACTATTGAACAGCAAAACAGATTGTTTGAAAACAGAATCAGTATCGTACAGTAAGTTCACACTTAATTCTTCACCGTTTCTACACTTGTAACACATGCATTTTATTTCCATTAGTTTAATGCCAGTAGGACCAACATCCTCCAGAACAATGATCTAACATTAAACAAAACTTCCTAAGGAAAATATTAAGCATCACATAAAGTTTCAGGAAAAACCTGTTAATTAGCATCACAAGGTACTCAGATTTACATTTAGGAGTTTTCATGCCATGACTTTAAAACACCTTTTGGTTAATATCCTGGGGGGCGGGGGGAAACAAACCCAAAAAAACCAAACCAACCCAAAAGAAAAAAAAAATTTAAAAAAGGAATGTTTTGGGAAATAAAATATTTCTCTATGTGTATACACACCCAGGGAGACAAGCACGAACACGCGGGCCAGTGCATGGGTGTGTGCACAATTTTGTTTCGATAAACTTGACTCATTTCAAGGGCATTTTCATGGGTCCAAAAAGACTTTCAAGGAAACGAACTCTAAACTACTGAAGCAAATTAAAAAGTCTCTCTTGGAGGAACGGAAAAGGTTGGTAAAACATCGCCTGTGTGCTGTTACAATGCGCTTTCCATGAGCTATCTGAAAACCCAAACAACTAAAAATCCTTTTTTTCCACCTAAAAGGCCCTTCCAAAGCCAGGGGTGCTGTGCTAGGAGTTGCATTCAGGCCTCAAGTGTGACGAGCACCTTAATTCTATCTTCCCAAAGGATGAGATGCCATCTCCAAGGGGCAAAAAACTACACCTGAGGGGGAAAATAAGACAAAAAGACCTGTTCCACATTCCCCTTTCTCCCAAGCTTAATTTCCATGGACTCAATGAGACTGGTGGGCTCACTTGGGGGGGAGGGGGACGGGGTGAGGGGAGATTTTCCAAATGGTTTGCCTTTATCCTGGTGACAGTGAGCAGGACGTGGGCTCTGAGTCACCGAGGTACTTTCAGAAGAGGCTGTTCCCTCAGGCACTATAATTTTGGGGGCTCACACAGAGCGGCAGCATCGCCCGATGCTGTTTCTTTAAAGCTAAATTTGCAGGGATAATGTCAGGGGGGCGGGAAGAAAAGAAACCAAACCAACCCAAAATGTGGATTCTATTTCTATTTTTACATCCAGTGATAGAGGGTGTAAGAGCATAATACTTGGGGTTGCTCAAGATTTGGGGTTTTTAACCACCTTCAGTACCCACTGAATATCCAAGCCCCTGAATGTCTGTTGAAGAAGGAACCCAAGAATACCAGCCACTAAAACTGGAGTTGTTTAGGAAAACTCCTCCATCTGCTGCAGCAAGGAAACCCAATACCCCCATTTCCTTTTGTTGCTGAAGGTTATTTCCATGATGGCCCCTTGCTAGCAGTGAAGGAGAAGACCTAATTCCCTTCTCTGCATTCACACTGATCATGCTGTACTGGCAGGGTTTATCCATCAAGTGTCACCGGGGAGAAACTCCCATCACGGAGGATTGCCAGAGAAAGATTTGGATTGACTATGGGCTCATCAAGGATGATGAGCAGCAGTCCCAAGTGCGGATACCCCAGCGTGAAGGAAACACAGAGCTCTCACGCCCACCATGATTTATTTGCTGCTGTGGAAAACCCGCAGGGGCTTTTAAAGATGCAGAACACCACCAGCTGGTCGAGAGTGGGTGGTATGGGACATCAAAACCCAGATTATTAAGCATCCCAGGGATCACCATCCCATTCCAAATCCTAGAGATTTCTGACTATGTTTCCTACTAACTCTACCCTGCTGCTTTCCTGCTGGCAAGGAAGCTCTGATCCCTGGCCTTCCATGCAGAAATACCACAGGAATTTAACAGGAATAGCGATGCACATCTGAACTGCCTCTGAGCACGAGAGCTGATCAACTCCTAACAATGCTTTCCAAATTCAGCAGCAAACCCCAGGGTTATTATGCTCCATCTTCTAAATCGTCTGTAAATCTTTTTTACTTAAAAATACCTTTTGCAGTTGAAGCCCACGACCAATCCCAACAGCACTTCCAGTGCAGGCACAATGATGGCTTTTATTGCAGTGGCTTGAGCACAGCCTTTATTGGTACCAGGATCTCAGACTGGTTTGACCTGGGCTGTCCCATGGACTCACCGGGGCCTCGCACCAGACACAAGAGCGTCTGCCCTACGCCTCTCGCTCCGCTCAGTTCCAGGTGTCAAGGAGAAGATCTTGCACCATCCCGATCCCTTTTGAGACTTCTCCTGTATCTTTGGTGTTTTTAAAAGCCATGCGCTCGGGTCTGTGGGTGACCTCGAAGTTTACAACAACCACGTCTGCCTGGACATCAGTGATTTAGGTGTTGGTTCTGTCGTGTAAAATAAGCTTGGATGGGTTAAATGCCCTACTATCAAGTGGCTAATGGATATGTAATGGAAATCAGGCAACAGACAGTGGTCCAACGCACCTCCAAATTTTCTTCTGATGGCCCCTACGTAATTAACACTGCGCCTAGGAGGGTAAATAGACGGGAAAAAGAAGAGAGTTCAAAACTCAGTGCCAACAGTACGTACAAAAGTGCAGTGCTCAGTTTAGTCCGAAGCAAAGTGACTACTAGTACTTAAAGTGCTAGTCCCAACATCGGTTTGGTTCAGTGTCCGAAACACGGGGGGAACACGGGGAAGGCATCCCGGGGGGAAATTAAAAACAGACAGCACTGCAACTGCACATGCCACACCAAAAGTGCTTCAAATCACACCACTGCGGAGGGACGCGCAACGCCACGGCTCAGCTTGTGAACACACACGAGCAAACGACTGACACCTTTTAGGTTACTATAAAGAACAGCTCCATTAACTCCATCACTACGAACCCGTTCGGGAAGCAAGTGGTCACAGCGCACGGAAAACAAAAGACGACCCCACTCCAAAACCAAGAGCCTTTCGGAACATTGACGAGTCTTTGCAACTAGGATACTCAAAGTCTAGAAAAAGCAGCCTTGCCCAGTGTCTGCAACAAGCTTGGCCGATGCTTATCATGCACTTTACAGAGGCAGACTGCCTCCTCTTACACGCTATCTTACAGCTTAGCCTATTTACCTATTTATTTGTGGTCTGCTTCGTTAATTGTAGCTTTCTGACCATGCATTAAGCTGGCTTGTTTCTCTTAACCACCCTACCAGTCAAAGGACAATGTATGCAAGGACGAGACGACGAAGGCGGTCTGGTAAACACAGATCTTATTAACGGCCCGGCTTCATTTTCATGAAGAAAAAAGCTCCAGAGAAGGACTTTGGATCAGCATGCTCCTGGAAAGAAGCTGGGAAAGGAGGATTCATCCCAACAGATGACAGGCACTCCCCTTTCTCTCTGTAAACACACACTTCCCACCAACTGCCCCATCACCCAGCCCTACCTTTACACTCATGCTAGAAAAGCAATGGCTCCGCTTGCTGGAAACAGAGTGCAGGAAATCTCCCTGCTATGACTGTGCTGGTCCCAGTCCTCACCCTAGGCTGGAAGTGTCTCCTTGTAAGCTGGGACATGCTCCAGCAGTGCCCTCCCACCCCCTTACCTCAGGAGCTCAGCACTCACAAAAATAGGGTGTTTTCTCCCAAAACAAAAGTGCCAAATGAGAAAGGGGGAAAGCAGAACCTTCAGTTCTCACTATGTTTCAGCAGACACCCCAAAAAAAGATCACAGAACAGCAAAGTGGCTCCCTGGGCCCTGCATGCATTGCCACCAGCTCTCCCAAGCACTGTACAAGGCAACATCTGGCTGTGCAACATCTGGTGCGTCCACGGCGGGTGTAGATCTTTTTTATGGAGAAAGCTCTTTTTAAGTCAAAAACATTGACTTGCTGGAGCTGGCAGGATATGCTGGGGATGCTGCAGGTATAGCTGCAGACATGTTGCTCATCAGAGACCAAGCACCAGGGAGATGGTTTTCCAGAAGCAGGGAACACTAATATCCCAGGGGTAAAAACAGAGCTACAAACTCCGGCCACTTATTTCCATTACTGCCAGAAAGAGCTGGATTTAACACGCAAAAAGCAAGGTCGTGCATACAGGGGATATGGATGTAAATGCACCTTTGCAGGCATACACCTGGAAAGAAAGGAGCCTGGAAAAGATGTGGGAGCTGGAGAAGTGCAGCGTGAGATTGGCAGTGCCCCGCAGTGAGGAGGGCAACGAGGCGCACCGTGGGGAAATGCGACCATCTAGTCCGCCATCCAGACAAGAAACTTCTGGAATGATATATCCAGCCTTGCTGCCAAAGCAGCAGGGTCTGGGGAATGTACACAAGCACATGGATGTGGCCATGATCCTGCCACCCAGCAAGGAACAAGTCCATCATGGGGGAAAAGCGTGCCAGCTTGCACACCATGGCTTTCCCTAAGTGATGCTGGAGTCTTGTGGGATTAAAAGCAATCATGGAGCAACAGATTGGGCAAAGAAGCATCTTCCAGGACTGTATTCAAGCCTGATCTTGCAAGACTGGCACATCTCACCGCGTGCCATATGTAGGCACTGGGATCACATTTGCTTTAAGTAGCATTGACCTCAATGTTGAGACCAAACCCAAACACTGTAGGCATGGACAATTACCAGCCTGAAAACTCCCGTGCCAAAATGACTCCTTTTCCACATCTTTTTATAACATGTTCTTTCCTGTCTTCCGATTGAAAGGATTTTTGGCAGATGATTTGGAAGTGGATAATAAATCTAATGCTAGGACACCGCGTCCAATTGCACAGTAATTTCCTGCACGGCTCTCACAAGGAAGTTTACACGTCGTGCTGCATTTTTGCTGCTTTAGTTTGTCCTACGGATACGCCGTCGCCCATGCGTGACACTCCTTACAATTCTGCCTCCACCTGGACTGGCAACCCTGTTAAATTTTTAAAAAGAAAAGCTATTACAGGTTTTTTAGGAGAAAAAGCTGTCTGCTTGCCCATGACCTCACCTCTAACCTGAGCTCTGGAATTTAAAGGCATTTATAAAATCCTGCTTTGGCCGCTGTGCTAGATTTTCACCTAAACATCCTCGGCAACTTTTCCAGCCTCCAAAACACAACTGATTTGAAAGTTTATTAGGAGCAATGATTTATTTTTGGAGGCGGAGGCTTTTGCTGCGTCGGAGCCTGCAGATATCCGTGCGCTGGTTTTCAGTGGTGAATCAAGTGATTCCCAGACACAGCCTATTTCCAAGGAAAACGCCATCCCAGACTGCTCGGTACCAGAGGCACTACAGTGCAAACTGAAGATGCGGGGCCATTTTTAATTCTATGCTAATTATCGCAATAAAAACCAGATCCTGCAGCGGAAGACCCATTCTGGGAAGAAATAATCATCCATCTTTCGTAGCTGTAGCTGTGCTGCTTGAGGAGAGGCTTATTTACAAAATGGCAATCTCCAGAAAAAAGCTGTTGTCGTTGCCTGACAAAGCCATATATTCTGATACCTTCTGGGGGGCTCTGTCTGGGAAATTCCTCTTTGAAACCAAACACTATAAACCTCAAATATGGAAAAGCCCCATCCTGTTCAACCAAAAACAGCTGTAGGGCTAATGCAACCCACCGTGCCACAGAAATGATGGTTGGCTATCCCTGCTTTGAAATCCCTGCTTTCGGTTTAAAGCAGGAAAATCGTATGACCTCTAAATTATTTATATGTGAAAAGATGCTTTTAATAAAAGCATCAATGGTGTGTAAACAAAAGTGAAATTCCTAAAGCAGACTTTCCACATTTTGTATGGTTACTTAAACATGGATGAGATCCATCGTGCAGGATGGCATGAAAATGCCCTTTTTTAGTATGCAGGAAACACAAAAAGCCAAATAAAGCCATGAACCTGCAGAGTGGTTGTGAAAGGGATGAAGAAAACCCAACCAAGCAGCAGGACTGCAATCTGTTCCCGCTCCCCCCACGTAGCGCCGCGGTCCCTGAAGAGGCTCTCACAGCAGATTGCACTGCCAGACAACCTTACGGAGACGGGAACCTGCACTTGGGTCCCAGCCAAGCAAGACCCCCAGCGCCTCTTTCCTTGACTGTCAAGACACAGTCTTCCTCCAAGAGTTGCTTGTACCCGGGGATGCCACCAGCCGTGGAAAGGGCTCCGCTCTGCCTTCTCCATCTCTCCTCGCTGGGTATCCATGAGGCCTACATCCAGTATTCCCAGGCACGTTCCTGGGGAGCAGCACAACAGCTCCGATACATCGCCCCGCCGTAATGATGGAGCCTGAAGACGGGAACATTGGACCACAGGGACAGCATGTTGAAAGCAAAACATTTTATTACCATCGGTTAAGCTTCATAATGCACGCTTATGAGTAAGAGAGAGGTTATATGGAGATCACTTTGCTCCCTACCAACTGCAGCTTCTGGGATTAAACGCAGCAGCTGTTGAGCGGAGCGGAACGGGACCAGTGGAAAGAAAAGGAGAATAAAATACATTTGAAACGGCGGGGGGTAGCTTGGCAGAAAACAGGCCCCTGACTTGAAATTCAACAAGAAAGGTTGTTTTTTTTACTGCTGTACCAAAAGCCACGGCATCCTGGACAACAGCTGGTGGCCAAGCACTGCTCTGGAAACGCACCCCTCTAACTCAATACCCACCTCAGCAACCACCATCTGTAGGGGCGCCGCAGCTCCGACACAACGCGGGAATGTTGGAGGGGAACGCTTTTTCCTTGGGGCCACGACACCTCTACAGTCAATAGATCAAACCCAGGATGCTGCAAAAACAGGAGCTCCTGACTAATCACGCCCCCACAGGTGTCTATGGGAAATTTTGGTGGCCGTGGAGGCAGAAGGGTGGATGACAACGGGGATCCATCCCGAATTCTGGATGGTTGGCTACCTCACTGACAGCGCCCTGCAAGGCTCGCCTGGGGTTGACTCAGACGTGCGATTTTTGGTTTGTTTTCTGTCCGTTTCCATGCAATGTTTTTGACAGTAAATGCCAGCCTGAGATGGTTTCTGAAGAACACAAGTTTCTTCCAGCAGAAATTGCCCCTTCAATCTAAGATCAAAAATCCAGTTATCTTTCCTAGAGGTCAGAGGCCACAAAAAAGCTATTTTGGACCATCAGCTGAAGAGTCACTAACACACTTTACCAGCACCAGCTTTTTTAGCCCAAATCAGTTTACCTTCCAGCCAATCTTCCACAAGCAGCTTCAAATTCTATCAAACCCTATCCAGAAGAACACTCTGCTTTCCCCTTTCCCGATATTACCACTCTCATTTCACAACAGTTTCTGCATTCAAACAGAATTCAAAGGAGAAAATGCCTCCGCTAGAGAAAGAGGACTCCAGTTATTGCTAGCACAAAGCTACCAATTTTTCTTCTAGCAAACAAACCGCTTGGCTAGAAAGGTGGGAAGCTCTTGGAAGACTGAGAGCCTGGAGGAGGCTGGTTTTTAGGCTGAGGCAAGTGAAAAATCCCCATATTGTGGCCTCTTGCTTGTTTTGTTTTGCACAACATCTTCAGCCTCACTGAGAGGAAGAGGCCAGTGTGGGTTTTGAACAAGGAGAGAGAGCACCTCAAGGGCTATTGCAACAGCTCAAGGGCTGCAGTGGGGAGGAGGGTGAACTTCCCTCTGTGGAGAGCCTGAGGAGGGAGGTTTAGAGAGGTTATCCCAGCTTTAGAAAGCGTCTCCTAAGAGCGGGAAAGAGGTGTGAAAAGCAACAGGTTAAACTGCAGCTTGATGCTGCAGGCAGGAGTTAAGTGGGCACCACCTCTGCCTCGTGCTCTGGATTGGGGGTTTTCTTGGGGTTTCACACAAATCAGCACAAAATACACACCGCCACACAGACAGTTTTAAGCTGTTTTTAAAAGAAAAGTCTCTGTAATATGCCTTCACCAAGGTAACCCACAGTAAAAAGCTGGCAGCATCCCTGAAAATGTTCATCAGGCGACTCCAGCACCTCCCTCTTCTTTTTTTATTTCTTTTTTTAAAATAAGACAGCTAGAAAGAACGTATCAGTGGTTAGCTCAAAGGGTTACCCCTGGCAGCGCTGAGGGATGACTGTGCTGACATCAGCAATAAATGCTGCTATGGAGAGGGGGCCGGGATGCAGCAGGATTACGTGCACTCTGCATGCTGGCACACGCTGATCCCAGGACAGACATGTCTGTAGGCTCTCCAGAGCAGATGCACCAGGCACGAGGCAGAAAAGGAAGGATGAAAGAGTTGGGCTCCTGTGGTATCCAGGATAAAGCTGTTGACGCCTTCCCTCTGAGTTATAATGGGATACACGATACCTGTGGGTGGCGGTCCCTTGCCTAGCTCAGGTCTCTGCTGCCACTTTGACCCAGGTCCCACAGACAGGCTCCGGTGGTCCCTGGTCCTGGTGCCTCCCACTGCAGCAACCGGAGTCAGTACAGGACTGTAAGAGAGTAGACAGGAGCTTGGCAGAGGCACAGCTCTTATCTCCACGTCTTCATGCCCGCTTTGCTGTGGGCACGCTCATCCCACGTGCCTGAATTTACTAACCCACATCAAACCCCTGGGTCGATTCCTAAACCGATTTGGAAGCATTTGCTGTTACACATGCAGAGAAAAGCGACTCTAATTACTCTGCACCCCATTTAAATGTCCTGGGGAGAATGAAATCCTGGCACCGCTCAAAGGAACCAAATTGAGGTTACGCATAACAAAGGATCCAGGCATGCCATTGAGCTGTGGTGGGAAGGAAGAGCCTGAGCTCGGAGCAGCACTTGCAGCAGATGCAGCAAGGCTCATCCCTGGGGAAGCTGTCAGACATTGCCTACAAGCGAGATGGTGCACGCTGGCTGCTCGGAGGAAGCAGCGAGTCTGCCATCAGCACAGGATCAAATCTGCCCCAGGTAACTGGTTCATGCAACCCTACTTGACACGGGAGCCATCCCTGAGGGAATGACTGACTGCATGGTTAAATAACTCCCACTTTGCTGCAGCTTCACCCCAAGAATCTGCCCCAGCCTGGAGGTAACATCTGCCAGAAACCCCGCCACCCATGCAACGGCTGCAGAAGCACGTGAGAGCTGCAGAACAGGATCCCTGGAATGGTTAAGGCCAAAACACACCAAACCAGACACAGAGCAAAACGACTGTCTGGGGAAAACATAACCAGCTCCACATCTTTTTTCCTACACTGGCTGCAGCAGTTAGCAAAGACACAGGGAGGGAGGGAACCAAGGCACATTCGGGCTTTGCACAACATCTCCAGAGGGATTCATAATGAAAGCTTAAGAAAAAGGTGCTGAACTTCTAAGAAGAAAAGAGATTTAGGGCCCTCAAGCCAGGTCATGCACAAGACATGAACTTGGTGATCCAGAGGGGAAAAGGAACAACACAAGCAGGACCAGGCCCTGCTGGCAAAGGGAGAGGAGAATGTCCCAATGCACTGAGCCATATAAACACCTACAGGGGTTGCTGCCTGTGCTGCTTTAGTGACCTTGATGTTTTGCAACCAGATGGAGCAAGAAATAAAATGCCAGCTTAAAGGATATGCTCTGAGGTAAGAGGCACAGAAGTTTGGTTCACCTTGTGAAACACAGTGCCTATTCTCAGCTTATAGGTAAACATTTCAGCCAAAAAACTCTTTCCCTAATTTTACCAGGATGGGGGGGATTATTGAAAATGCTTAAATTAAAAAACCTCATCACTTACTACAGGGATGTGCACATTAACTGAGTTGTTGAATCTGGGATAAATCCTACTGCCAAGAACTAGATCAAACCCTTGCCCTCTGTCCTTGGCTGTCAGTAGCCTCTGCTCATCCCTGCTGGGACATCTTCCTGGGAAAAACTCTTTTAAAAGTGCCACCAGCACAATTCTCCACTTTTCAAACGCTTTGCCATGTTTATTGGAGTCTCGGGAGAGAGACCATCCTTGGAGGCAGCTCAGTTCCCTCACAAAGTCCTGTTCTAGGCAGCCCTATAGAGATCTCAGGAGTGTTCAAACATCCAGAGGGGAAGAAAAAGCAGCTATCATGAAGAGATCCCAAAGAGAAACACATCTGTTCACTGCACACTGAGCTGCATTTATTCCAGAGCACTGCTCCGTCACCCCTCTCCCAAAACCTAAGGTCTCTGGCCTTAGCTTCCCCTTGCCAGCTTCCTGGGGAGAGAGACTCTCTTTTTACATCAGGTACTTCCCAACCAGGCAGCAGCACAGCAACCTCCTCCATGCCCAAAGCAAAAACGACAATTTGCAAAACAGCAACAGGTCCAGGGGGAACTTCCAGAGACAAAACAGCTCCTGTTCAACACCAGTTGCCAAGGGAAGTGGTGGGAGCGATGCCAACGCCAGGCTCAGCTCCCTGGGAGCCCTGACGTCTGCTCTCGTGCTGCAAAGCCGTCGGGGTCCGCTGCTGCCAGCACACGACGTGCTCCAGCTCACCCTTTAACATGGAACAGCAGGGATAATTAATTTATGTTAAAAATACCAGGGCTGCATTGGCACATCCAGCCTTTTCCCTAGGAAGAGGAGGGAGGAAATAGCTGCCTAACACATGTTGGTCATATGCCTCAATGCCCTTCTGGAAGGTGCCAGGATGAATACACGTGTCGAGTAGTGACAGTGTGGACAGGAGGAGCTTCTCTCTGGTTAGACCTACACAAAACTCTCAGATCTCCTCGCACTAAAAATGTTACTGAGGGGAAGTTCATGCCAATGTTTCTGTGACTTTTCATATGATGAGAACACACAATCCTGGGAGATTTAGGAACATAAGGGAAAACCTGTATTTCCAAACATGCTGGCACAGGAAGCTTTTATTGTCACTTGATGCTTTCCTTACATTTGTGTTTGAACAGACTCATCAGAAAGCAACAAGAACACGACCAGGGCTAAAAATTACCCTTGGTGGAAGGTTTTGTATTTCCTCTGAAAAGGATGCAGAAGACACCTGACAACAGCCTTTAATTACGTGTAAGAGCTGCAGCAGGGAAGAAACCAAATTGTTTTTATAACTCCTCTGGAGAGCATGGCCTGTAAGGCAAAAAGCAACAGAATTAGATGGAAGCTAGGGACACATGGACTGGACAGCAAGAGAAGTATCAGAGAGGAAGCAGGGTGAAATTGCTTAGGGAGGGAAGCTGGGCATATCCAGCATGGGAGATTTGAAAGAGCAGATTTTTTCAAGGTTGTTCAGCTTGGGAAAAATATGGATGCTTTTTGCTCTGTACCTGGCCCTGAAACGCACCATTAGAGGCACCCTTGCACTTGCAAATTCAAGTTTAGAGTCAGGTAGCTTCCAAACCTTCCAGTACACTTCATCCCAAATTTCTCCCTGTCTCGCTTTCGGATATCATCAGTATTGATCAGTATCAGATCATCACAAGAACTCTCAAAACCCTTTGAGGTAGGGAGGTGTCATCCATCCCCTTTTAGCGGTGGAGAATACAGGCACAGGCAGGATAAAGCCAAAGTGATCCCATCTCCATTACCAGGAGGCCCAGCTCCACACACTGACAGCTTTCCCAGAGTCCAGGCAATTACTCCAGCACTTCACTGGTTCAAAGCACAGCTTTCAACAGCTGTTGACACCGACCCCGCTGCACCTCAGACCTCAGAATGCCGGGCCCAGGAAAGCAAAGGCGGTACAAGTGGTGATCATCCGCAGAGTCTTGTTAGAAACGACACAAACCCCTTTGCAAAGACAGGCATGAGATTGCTTCTTGAAAGCCACTTTCTTTCCCCTCTGATCCCCTCCAGCCTTCACCGACACCTTTCCTTTGCAATGGAAAAGAGCAGCTGCCCCATCGATAACACACAACACTCCATCACTCATTCCTGGAGCAGGAGGCAGCCAATGTAGCGTGCGGAGCAAGGCTCCGGTGAAAAGCACACGCGAGCATCCATAAATTGGGATGGCATCAGCAAACCTTACAGGCCACCAACACTTGTGTGCTCCCCTAAGCTTCTGCAGGTATTCCCGGGCAAGCCTCCCAGCTCAGCAAGAGCCAAGCCACGCGAGTCTCAAAGAACGAGCTGTAAAAGCAGTAACGCCACCCATCGGACACGCTTGGCCCCGGCGGGTTTGTTGGCAAGATTAGACACTTGCAGAGCTTGTTACTGTTCCCAAAGAGGAAGGAGAACCAGCCCAAAAGAACCACCCTGGTCCCCGAGTGGAGCATTAGGATCCAGGCTCTGTGTCTCCTTCCTCAGCTCTGTGGGACTCCAGTGCTGAAGGTGCCGCCTATTCCTCCTACTACGGATAAAACCATCATCGTGCTCTGATTCCCTGGAGCACGCATCTTGTCCTCGCTTCCCTCCACCCCCTCCCGCCTTTTCGCTCCTCTGCCGCGGTGGGAAGCACTTATCTCTGCTCTTACTCCCCCTCTCCCTCTGCATTGTGCCAACAACATGTGCTCCCAACAAGGACCAGATGGGAATACTTGTAAGAGCCTGGGGTTAACCCGTGTCTTTAATCCCACATACTCTCTGCTGTTTTGAAATGCAGATTCTATTGCACGCGATTTGCAGTGTAAAGATTTAAGGTTAGTAGTAGAGTATGTTGATATTGCTTGTGAAACTCATCTTGCTCCCATTGCACACCGAAAGTCTCCAATATGGGAAACAGGAAAGATGACAGATAGCGTTTCAGTATCTCAAAGGGAAGGACCTATTGGAAATAGGGGGGAAATGAGTATTTGTAATATGACCGTGCATATATATCTCTAATATTCCTCTCTCCCTTGCCTCTGCATTCATTTGTGCCCACACATGAATTCACAGATGTTGTGCCAGCGCGGTGCCGAGTGGGGCTGGGCACGGAGCCTCGGCTTTCGCCGGCTGCCAGCAGCCGCCACCGAGGGCCATCTTTGCCTCCAATTAATCTCTGCGTGGCAAATGATCACGACGAAGAACAGACGCAAACGCCTGCCTGCAGGATGGATTTCCCCCACTGCGGTCAAGAAATCCATCCCACTGTCTGTGCGTCCAACCAACAACTCCAAGGCAGGAGCCGTTATCCAGCCCTGTTTAATACTGGTATGTTGGATGGGTCTGAAACCCCAAAAAGACAGAACATGCCTTTTTAAGTTTCTACTCTGTGCAGAGCTAGCAATTTCCATGTGCCACTCCAAGTGTTTCAATGCAGCCTAGCAATTAAGAAGATGAATTAGCAAGTCGCTAATGACGGTTTTATTGGGGGGGCAGCCAGGCCCCCTGAGGCTAGGCCAGTAGGAACACAACCACATTCACCACACATGAGAAGCCAGCAGGCACCTGCACCTTTCCAGAAGTAAGTGTACACAAGAGAGCCCCGAGGCTGCAGGTTCAGGTTCCGCGTGATGCCTCCCTCCGCATGGGGAAGGAGCGATCTAATTACATCCATCACAGAAATGCCAGAACGACATCCGGCTTATAAAACCTCAATTTATGCTTTGACATTTCTGGAAAACCAATTTTTAATCCATGTCATCTATCAGGAGTTCTTGATATTTTACTTCACCTCGATGCTTTAGAATACTGTTGCCTTTATTGAGGTGCAGGTGGGGAACTGAACACAGGCTGACAAAATATTAGGAAGAAAAATTGGTGTCAGCCCATGAAAGCTTCTGAAGGTTTTGGAGAAACAGGACAGCTAAAGATCTGACTTCAGCTTTTTCCAAATCTCCCAAATCCAGAAGCACCTTGTCCCCTGGCTGGGGCTTTTCTCCTGTGGTCATGACAGGATTCGGCCATTTTTAGGCAAGACCAGATCACCCCAAAATAATACATTTTGGCAAAGGCTGTGAGGTGACAGCCACGCTTGGGTATAGCTTATGGTGTAGCCTTTAATTCCACTCTTTCTTGAATAAACTCTTAATTTCAAACACAACCTTTACTTGAAAGGAATGGAAGGGTAGGAGGGGAAAGGTGAATTTTAAACATCACAATATGTTAAGTCATTAAAAATAAAGGGCAACTTAATTTTGGAGTAAGCAGCATAGAAAATTAAACAGAAGGTCTAATTTTCTTCAGGAATTCTTTCATAAATCGTATATATCTAGCGTACGTACAGCAAAAATGGGAATGCCATGGAACTGAAAACGCTTATTAAGTAATTTTTGACCTGGTGCAAAATCTGCCCAATAAAAATACACAATCATAAACTCCTTTCTACTATAAAAATTACTAGAATTGGATAACAGGACTGCGAGTCGCGCAAGCAGAGGGCTTCCTAACCACCACCAACTCCTTTCCCTGGGAGTTCAGGTCACTTCAATAGGCCATAGGGGGAAAAAATGATGCAATTATCAGACTAGGACATCTGTAGCTGAAAAAAAAATGTGCTGACATTGATTTTGGTAATTGCTCAGGGGTTCTTTTTTGTATAAAGGACGGGATTTTAATACTTCTGCTTGGGATTTTATGAACATGGCAGTACAGATGTGCAGAGCCAGGGGTTGTAAAATGGCATGGAGACATGACGGGGCCGGCAGCTGCCTCTTCTTTACAGCTCTCACCTCACCTCAGTGACGCCTCCAAGGGAGCTTTGCTTTCTTTTAACTACATTTTCCCTTGCAGCCTTGCCGAAAACCTATGGAATTACCAGGGCTGCGGCCGAGAGCTCGCACGCAGCTCTGGGTGGAATAACACGTTTATCCAGACCGGTGGTGGGAGCAGATGTCCCCTCCTCAGACTGCACTTCAGATAAATAAGGTTATTTCGCTACGAGCTACTACAGGCTACAATATACTCACATAAATATATTAATGCCTATACGTGGATATGAATTGGTATATATCGGATACAGATAAGAAACACTTACGACGACGAGTAGATACCAATAACCACTGCAGCTTCTCGCTGGGTAAAGTCCATCGTCCATCCAGGCTCCACGCAAGGAACCTGCAAGGGAGGGTTTCACCATCCCCCCGCAGCGCCCAGCGGGTCGCCCTCTCCACACCAGTGCAAAACGCTTCCCGACCCTTCCATAGCTCTGTACTTTACCGGGAAAGACGGCTCCATGGGCCGGACTCAACACAACATCCCCCCAGCTGCAAGGCAGGGGAAGCCCCCGCAGCCCCTTCCACCCGGGATAAGCTTTTCAGGGATCACTCCACCTTTTGCGCCAGCAGCGGGGAAAGCCAGGTTCGGGGCAGCTGCTGCTGGACTTGGCTTTGTCAAGACTACAAGCGCAAAGCTCGGTTTTAAGCCTCGACAGCAACACGGGGGGCCCGGTCTGCAGAAGGGGCGAGGAGCCGCTGTGACAGCGGAGCTGAAGACGCTCAGCAGCTCTGCACATTGCAATTTAAAAAACCAAATCATCATCCCACTCTTGGTGGTTTGAGAGGATCCTCAATACAGCGCCTGTCCTCCTCTAACATAAGAGCGGAGCTGGACCAAGCAGGATCAACAGGTCTCTAACAGACACGTGCATGCAGGAGACGGCTTCTCTCAGCATTAGACTACGTTACCAAAGCATCCCCTTACCGGAGTGGGAGCAGAAATGTGCTCCTAATATTATTTACACAATATAAAGTGCATTAGGATTTAATAATTCAACTGACAGACTTTCTGCCGGGACCATACAATTTCGAAACAGAGGTGAGGGCTTCAATAGGGAATTCTCTCATGAGAAAAAGAGGTTCAGACCGGTGCTCTTCACCCTGTCCTCCTAAGGATTGTTTTTGGCCGTTCTTTCTAGTGCAAATAAGCTTGTGTTTTCTCAAGTTTAAGGGACATGGCAGTTTCAGGGCGTCAGGAACGAACATTTAAAACACATCAGGGATTCAGTGTTCCCGAGCATCTCGCTGGGCCCTTCTGGGCGCCAGCAGCCCACATGGTCACTGCTCTGGGAAGCTGAAGACTCACTGCCAAAAATACAAAGGGACCCGTTTCCGAATCTCACCGTTCAAGTCTTGCATTGCTACACTCCAAGCGCATCCCTACTACCCTCCAACCCAACATCGGCTTCCCATCGCGCGGAAACCCGTTCTCCTCCAACCCAACATCTGCGAACAGCAGTGTTTTCCACTGCGATGGAAACCCATAGCCACTGGTCTACCCACGAGTGATCGGCAATGAACGTGAAGATCCCGATCCAGGTTTGGATACTAAGGTGCATCCCGTGCCAGGGGAGTAAATGCATTAGCGGATCCTACGGGATACCTGCGTGCCAGAACCGAGGCCGGCCCGGTAACCAGCAGTCGTTGGATTCCTGGGTGATATTTACAACAAACTAATGGCATTGGAAGGCCAAATAATTAACAAAAGATAAAGGGTTTTTTTAAAAAACGGGCAGCAATAAGGAAAGCCATTTTGCATCCTTTTTTCCTTTTAAAACGGTGAAGAAAACATCCCTTTCCAATCACGAGTCATTTCCTCACCAACACTACAGGAACACAGGGAAGGCATGAGCACTTACAACACACGTGGCCACTCAGGCTAATTCCAACCGAGGAGCTTTTACGATCCCTTGAGGCAAAGGCGGGCAGGGATGGGAGATGCCGAGCTCGCAGGGGAGGAACGCCACATAGAAACGGGAAGGAGAGCGTAAAAAGTTCGTACATTCATAGCTCCGGTTTGTTGGACTAGAAGTGAATTTTTTACCTCAGGCACTGTGACGGGCAGCAGCAGTCAGCGATACGCTAACGTACGCATCAACGACTCATTCACTAAATTCTGGTTTCACACCGTAACAGGATGTAGAGTTCTTTTAATGTGGGTTTTTGTGGTGGCTTTTTTTTTTTAATTGACCTGTTAAAACCATTGGGACCAAAGCCCTAAGAGCAACGATGAACCAGTACCCCGCACAACTCCCGCTGATTCATCACGGTCCACTGGCTGTTCGAGTGATGGAGCGAAAACTTCTCTTCCAGGTTTGAACAGGGACCTGAAAGAGCAACCTATGGAGAAAGGGATGGGAGTTTTTGACACTAAGCCAAAGGCTTGGTTGCTGTAACTGCTATATGTGGTTTTAAAGGGGGAATCACCTAAAACAGTGAAATTAATTTTCTTACTTCTTGTCACAACCGTAACATTTTCCTAAAGGTTCTTTGGTGACTTTGGTGCAAGCTGTTATTTTTTTTCTTTTTTTTTTTTCTTTTTTTAAAGTTAAAACAGATTGACTAGTTTTAGTACCCAAACTAAAGTCCAGATTATCCTCTTGGTTCCCAACCCTGTCTCCCCAACCTTTCTCATTATGACATTAACAGGCAACAGCATTCGGATTGAGTGTGGCCAAGCAGTGTGCAGGTGGCTCCAGATTCAGAGTGGTGAACAGTCTGGTTGGAGATAAAGATGTTTCTCAAAAGGTTAAAAAATAAAACATGTCATGGTTGCATGGAAAAATAGCTGGTCCACATGCACACTAGGCCACTCTGTAACGAAACAGTTTGAGTGATTACAAATATCTCCTCAGACATGGTAATGCCTGCTTAAAACAATCTTAAAGGTGAGCAGCACGCTACTAGAAGTACCTGGAGCTCAATCAAACTCCCGCTGGTTCAGGGGGAAGGAGCTGCTTGCCCAAAGGCTGGACAAGCCCCTAATGTTATAAATACTCATGTTTTAAGAAACACAAAATCTTTCATCAACCTCCCAACCAGGTAATTGCACACATTCTCCCTCCAGGCAGAGAGTTAGTATCATGAGATTTAAAATTTACATCACAAAGACTCCAGGATGACACCGAAACCTTGGGGCAGGCGATCAGCACTGGAGCTGCTCAAGGACAGCTCCAGCTCCGAGCGGGGGGGAAGGGGGTGATGGCAGGGCACGGATGTTGTCTCCCCAACACCACCCACAACCAACACGACAGAAAACCCAACAGGGCATCCACCACAGCTTCCGAAATGTGCCACGGGTGAGCATGAAAGAGGTGCCTTTCTACACGAATCCAGTGGTGCACCAAACACCATGGCAGGAGGAGGAAAACACCCAGATGCTTTCCTCGCACAGATAACATCCCGACCGCATTAATCTGGGAGAGAAGCCGGGAGCCTTGGTCACGGCATTCCCTCCACCTCCCGACACCTGCTCCACAGTCGCCTGCTGGAACGCCTACAAAAATACCTTCTGAAATTTTGGACAAAATGCGTTCAAAATTTAAAAAATGATCACCAGCCTCGAACGGGCAGAACACGGAGATGAGGAGTGGGTTATTATTCACTGCCATTAATTCAGAAGGCTGAGCACTCCGCTGTCCTGGGGTACTCAGGTTATCTGGTCAGCACAAAACTACAGAATGAATAACAGATCTTCTGCCCTTCACCAGCACGTGACCGAGGTCTGACCGGTTATCGAGATTTTACCCATAAACAGACTATTGTTTCCAATAACCAGGAGATGCCAACTTTAAAACCTCTCTCCCTCCTCACACACAGACCAGCAATTCACGTGGAGCTGATTTATGCCATAAATGCTCTACAGCGACGCTGCTCGGCCTTTGGACCGAGCGCGGGCAGAAGCCAGTCCTGAAAAACTCGTGATAAGCAGAAACTGATACATTTCACCATAAGGTTCAGGGTGGGGGTACTTTTGTATCATGTTTAAGTGCAACACAAGCCTTTTCTAGACTATTTAAAGGTCAGGGTGCCGGATTTTGTTTGTGCTGATACTCGTACTTCCAGTCTCCAACACTCGAAGCAGCTGACTCATATAGACTCGGGAGGTTGGTCCTTTCCTAAGACATACGGAGATGTTTTGGGCGTAGTTTAACGTGATAACCAGACTCCTATAACATTACGTACTGGAGTTAGCAAGAACTACCAGAAAAGGACTTTACAAAAAACTGGGGCAACTTGGAATTACTATAGATCAGTCCCTCTCACCAATTTCTGCTTGTTTTGTTTGGTTAATTGTCCAATGCACTCTATTCCAGACCCTCTTGCTCTTCACCACTGTCCCCTCTGGCATCCATTCTTTTCTCTTTATGGCTGTTGTAAATTCTCCTCATCTCTTCTTCGTACTTGATAAAATTTTCCCCGAACCGTGTCCACGCTTTGTAGGGAACTGTGATGGTGTTACGGTAGGGCGGCCTCACCTCACTTACCTTCAGGAAGATGCCGTACCTGTTGGATCCCACGTCGAAGTAGAAGCGCTTGTTGTCCACTCGGAAGGAGGTGCCCTCGGGGAGCTCCGGGGGCTCGTCACCTCCCCCCCGGCGATCCTCTATGTCCCCCTCGCCATATTCTTCAATCAGCTGGACCAAAGCATCCCTGAACTCAATCATCCCTTGCGCCGGGAGGACGATCGTCTGCTCCTGTCCCAAGCTGTGGCCAAAATAACCCATCATGCCAGGTCCCCTGCTCATGGTCTGCCTAATCCGCAAGAAGCGCCCGCGCTGGTTCTCCTTCAGGTCCAGGTAGTACTTCCTGTTGTCCCTCTCGATGTACTCTGTTTTGAGGACGCTGTGAGGGGGCTCTTCGGAGCCCACCGACGCCGGGGGCGAAGGCGGCGGGTGCTGCGGCCGCCTCCGGGGATGCTGCTCCTTGTCATTGCTGTGCTCGTGCCGGTGGCCGTGGCCGCCCTTCAGGCCCAGGTGGGCGTAGTGCTCGATGAAGTCCCCCAGGCAGTCCTTCAGCTCAGCAGCCACGGACAAGGAAAGGGTCAGCTTGCTCTTCCTGATGTTGTCCTGCCTGCCCCTTC
The DNA here is from genome assembly GCA_013397115.1 of Edolisoma coerulescens. NCBI lineage: Eukaryota > Metazoa > Chordata > Aves > Passeriformes > Campephagidae > Edolisoma > Edolisoma coerulescens. Next base: position 77,254 of record VWZW01002950.1, on the reverse strand, counting down.
CTATCCAGACCTCGGCGATCTTCAGGAAGCGGCCGCGGGAGCTCTGTTTCACATCCAGATAAAACCGCTTCTTCTGGATGTCCACCCTCTTGGAGGCCAGCTCCTGGATCTCCATGCAGCTCCCCTGGGAGGAGGCCGGGTAGTGGTACTGCTGTTGGGACTGGGAATAAATGTTCCTGTGCAGGCCAGAGCCTCCCAGGTTCCTTCCTCCTCCTCCTCCTCTCCCTCTTTCCATCTTTACCAATCAGCTGGAAATAATACACAACAGAGACACAGATGACAACATCAGCACCAGGGGCCTGCTCGGCTCCTCGGCGGCAGCTCCGCTCGGCGCTGCTCTCCCTACAAAGGCTCCTGCATCCCTCTCCGCTGCCACTGGCACGCAGCATCGCAGCCCAAGGATCCCGGGCGCTCTTCCCCTCCCGTGCTCCGGCTCCCGGACAAGGGAGCCCTGATTCCAGCGGTACTCCCCGGCAGCGCTCCCTGCCCTGCAGCCCCCTTGTCCTGCCCCTGTGGCACCACAGATCCTCTAGCCGTCCCACGGGGGTGGGTTATGGTGCCCAGTTTTGGGGGCACTTGCCCCTGCAGAGTCTGTCCCCGTGCCGCTGCGTTCCCCTTCCATCACCCCCTCTGCTCTTCCTCCCAGGACACTGGGGGGGCACTGGGGTTCCCCCAGCCCTGCCCTCCTGCCCCCTGGTACCCACGGAGCCTCCCCCACCCCTGCATCTCCTGCCTCAGTGCCCCCAAGGCTTCAGTTCCTTCCCCCCCCAGTACTGCCCCACTGCCTCCC